>WURT03643142.1:0-19765 GCA_009936505.3 Holothuria glaberrima | reverse complement strand
AGAGTCAACAAATGTCAAACAATAAGAACAAAATGACCTGCCAATCAAATTCCGTTACTTGAAGAGGATTTAATAGTGTTCAAGTACATATTGTCTGGAAGATTTGGTCTGAGCAATCTCCATCTCTTACAGCTCCCTGGCTTAAGTTTCTCTTACAGCCTGTTACACAACAAGTTTGTTTTGCAACTGACAGCAATTAGTTTTCAATTAGAACACTCATTTCCTCACCTGAAATTAAGGGAGGAAACTATAACGTCAGTTTTTAGGAGACAAAATATAACTTTTTTGGGGGTATGAAACTAACGGGTCCGAGTCCGCTAACGGACCCGGGCCCCAGTAACTTCTACACTCGGTGCTATTTCTGAGGCGTAAATGGGACTACTCTAGGCGTGGTTGCCAGTCAATTCCAGTCAAAAGCATTAGATAAAGTTCCATTAGGTTCACTTATGGTGAAACTGTATCAGTTAGGTATCCAAGGCCGGTGTGCTGACTGGACCAATTCTTGGCTTCTTGGTAGATCACAGAGGGTTGTCAATGGTAACTTCTCATCGTGGAGAGAAGTCACAAGTGGAATGCCACAGGGTTCTGTTCTTGGCCTAATTCTTTTCTTAGTTTTCATGATATTGATGGTTCTCTCACGTCTAGTATTACTGAGTAAGTTTGCTCATGACACTAAGCTCTATAGGACAGTAAATGATAAGAAGGATGCTTCGCTTTTACAAAAGGATGGGTTATTTACATGGTCTCAGACTTGGCAAATGTCTTTTAATGCTGATAAATGCAAAGTTCTCTACTTTGGATCTAAAAATTTGAGTTATGATTATACCATGGCTGGTAGTATTTTGAGTAAAGTGACTTCAGACAAGGACCTAGGTGTTGTCATTACAAGTGATCTGAATCCAATCTGGGCATTGTGCAGCTGCTGCCGCTGCTAGGGCATGCAAATAACTTGGATTGATCAAGAAGAATTTCAGTAATTTTAGTAAAGATTTTGAGGTGAATTTGTATAAGCAGTTGGTTAGGCCACGTCTTGATTACGCTGTTCAGGCTTGGAATCCTTTCTATAAAAAGGACAAGTTTATTTTAGAACAAGTTCAGAGGAGAGCCACTCGGCTTTTTCCCGAAAAGCGTAATCTCCCTTCAATCGTGATAGGCTTAAAGGGAGAATGCAGTCCCCCCAATCTGAAGAAGTGTACCCCGGTACACTGGTTCTCGAATGGTTCTTATCAATCATGTGACAATATTTTTGTTACTTATTTCCTAAATTTATGCAGAATAACTAATTGGTTTACCCTCAGTATTCAATGATTTTATACAGGAACATCATGAAAATACTTCTAAGAGAAAAGAAAGGGGATCTGTTATATTTAGAAAATGTCTGAAAATGAACTTGGGGGACTGCCTTTTCCCTTTAAATGTCTGGGACTTACTACTCGAGTTAAGAAGGATTAGGGGGATAAGCTGCAGGTTTTCAAATTCCTTTCTGGTAGGAATTCTCTGTCCACTTGTAACTACTTAGAGGTTAATTTCTGCTAATTCCCGTGTTCGAGGCCATTGTATGAAGCTAGTAAAGCATTTCTCTAGGCTTGACATCAGAAAATTCAGCTTCTACTCATAGAGATGTCAATGAGGGGAACAGTCTGCCTGAGTGGGTCGTTAATTCAACTTCAGTCAATTGCTTCAAGATAAACATTGACAAGTTTTATTGTGGGTGTGGCAGATTCCGACTGTGGTAGGTGGGTTTTGTTGGTTTTTAGGTTTGGACAGGGTTTGTTTTGGGTCTGGTTTTCACAGGGTATCTTTGGCTTTTGACAGCCTTTGCCCTTAACCTTGTTATGTGTTGTTATGTAAGTCGTCCCTAGCAAAGTCGCCCCCTCGGCCAACAAAGTCGCCCCTTAAACACTCGCCTCCTGGCAACATCGTCCCTTCAGTTCAGCAAAGCATCCCCGTAATATTTCATTTTAAAATTGATGAGGTAAAGACAATAATAAAAGATAAAAAGATCATCCCGTCAGCTCTAATCAATTAGTGCTTACACACTTTTGTTGCTGATTTGACGTCATTATCACCTTTAGGCCTAGCGTACATTGTGTTTAATTTTTTAAACTAATTACAAAAAAATAAAATTGAGTTTTTTTTTTTAAGTTTGAAAAAAAAAATAGTCCTTAAAATTACTATGTTAGGCCTACTTAGGCCTAAATTCAATACGAGCTGTAAATTTGCCGAAAATTCTGTGAAAAGTACAGGCTATCGCTCGCAGTAGATATAGGCCTAATGTCGATCAGTTTCGTACAAAATGCAGGAATTCGCGTACTTACGTAAGAACAGTAGCATAGTATGTTATATGTAGCATGTAGCATAGTATGTCATTGACACATATCACTGCGCGTACGTACGAACGTACTGTAGTATAAGTGACCGAGGCTCATACGAAAGTATAGTACATAACGATGCATGAACGCAGACTGCATGAACGATTAGTTTTTATCTATTGGTATTGTCTTCACTTAAATTCTTTTTGAAATGTTATTTTGCGACTTTTTCAGGGGGCGACTTCTTTTAAGAGGCGAGTTTGTAAGGGGCGACTTTGTTGGCCAAGGGGGCCTCTCAGCTTTGTCAGGGGGTGACTTTAATTGTGAGGGGGAAACCTTGCTAGGGGGAGACTTGACTGGTCACCCTTGTGTGGTGCTATTTCTACACATATGTAAGTCAGGTGAACAACAAGCAGAAAAAGAAAAGAGAAAACACCAGGGACGTAGGCTGGGCGAAATCTCTAGGGGGTAGTTCATGCATGACACTATGCGGAACACCAAGTGGTAACTATGCCCATAGAAGAGGACACTCTCAGTGTTTCCACTCTTCCCGAAATTACCAATCTGGGTGCTCTTCGAGAAACTTTCGGAAAGGGGGATTATTTCGGGAAATTTCGGGAAATCTGAAAATGGCGTATGGCGTATGGAAATAACGTATGGTTTGACAGTGTGAAATCCTGGATCAGCAATCAAAGTAACATGAAATAAGTGTTATTAAAAATTTCAGGAAATACCACGCCGATATCAGGAAATTTTGTATTCCATTTCAGGAAAAATAAAATTAGTGTGGAAGCAGTGCACATGTTCTTGTTGTCATTGCGAAAGGAGGAGTGCTGAAGGAAGGGGCACATGTAAAGCCTGGCTTATGTTCAACATTGTGCTATCGTTGGCAAAGGTTTGAACTAATTATGTTTTTTATAAATTGTTATTTTTTGTTATATTCTACATACTTTGCGGCTGCTCGGAAGACAAGAGGTGCAAGAGAAGGGGAAGACATTTTACACTCTTTGATTAATTGTTTGCCTCTTGTATATGTGAGGTGGCTTGTATACAAAATGGTGCTATCTAAAGCTTTGTAAATCGTTGAATTGATTAAATGTTTAGGAATCCCCATTATTTAGTGTTTTTTTTATCCTGTTAGGGTGTAATGGAAGGATATGTTGCCTAAGGGGAGGGATTACCCTTCCACTCTTTCAGAAAGTTTTTTTGCTCTTAGTTTTCCTAGATCCAAAATGGTGTGATCTTTGCATGGTGAAGCTCTGGACTCATAAAATGATCTAAACTTTAAATCATTTACTAAATTCTTTGGTTGTGGCAGGCATGACACCCCTAGAATACGGGTACCCGGTGCAGGCTTCTCTCTAGAGCTCTCAGTTTTAGTAAGACGCCGTGGGAGCCGCCATCAGTTGGTGTGTAACCATTGCGTAGGCCTTGCGAGCAAATGGGGGGGGGGGAGAAATGACACATTTTAGATCTCAAAAGTTGCATTTCAGCATTCTTTACTTTTAAATTTCTTGCTTAAGTGTTTAGAAACAAATTTAGATTTCAAGGAGGTAAGTTAGATTTGACTAAAGGGGAAATGCATTCACCCAAATTTGAATTAGTATACCCTGAAATCCTATTGAATATCTCTTGAGAATCAAGAGTTACAATGTGTTTCTCATTGCATGAGTTGAGATATTAAAGTATGAACTTACTCCTTAGTTTACCTTTAATGTGCAATATTTATGTTCTATCATGTCATAAAACATACTTCAAATGAAATAAGGGGATATTTGTGAGATTAAGCTGTTGTTCAAAGTTAGTTTGCGGCGACTACTTATGCCCTTTAAATATAAAGTTACTTTATAAGCTCATTGAGTTAGCTAATAATTAAAGGTAATAATTGGATATTTTATCTTTAGCTAGAGGTGGGGCGAAGGAATTCGCTCAGAGGGGGCGAGGGGCGTAGGGGAACTTTGGAGTGGATAGATACCTTATGTCTCAATACCGTCAAAAGCTAAAAAGGGCACCGGCAGGCGATTTGAGTCCACCGGGGGAGACCCTGATTATATGGACTCTCCGCCACTATCTTTATCCAGTGTATATGGTGGTGTATTCAAGCAGTGTTTATTGTAGGGAGGAAAATGGTTTATTCATCACGCAGAGAAATCCCCATCAAAAGAACGCCTCCATGACGGGGGTCCGGGGATCTCCTGGGGATAATTTGAGGAAAAAAGAAACTTAATTGCGATTTTCCAGGTTATCGTGGCCTTGAAATCATAATGTGGACAGCTTTTTTTCAAGTAGACCACCCCGCAGTCTACGGTCCTGAATGCACATAATGACCACAAAGCAGAATGAACTTAGCAAAAAGTCGGCGAAGTTCAACACGGTATCTCAAAGAGAGGAAGGGCTGTGAAATAATCGTGGGATTCGTGACCTGTGAACTAAGTAACGATGGTATAAATAAGAACGTGTAGGCCTATATAAAACTAATCCGCTGTCTGCGAACAAGTATAATTAGGTTGCTGTGGGGCTTCTCAGACTAGGTCAGCAGTATATACCATTGGCAAACTTGAGTCACTGTATCTTATAAAAATTGACTGATCTCGATTTTTCTCAAATTCACATATACTCAGAGGCGCCGGCAGGGGAGGGGGATGGGGCGCGTGCCCCCAATCGATTTCTGGCAAAAAAATTTGAAAATTTCAAAATGATCAAAAGGCGTTTAAGCATGGCTCTACGGGACTGTTTTTCCCAGGGAGGGCATGGGCGTGGATCATGGGGGACGGGGCGTCCCCCTCACTTTTTGGAAAGGGGGACATTACCAAAAGTCCCCCCACTTTCTCAAAAATGCTGAAAACTAAAACTGTGATTACGAATTGATACTACATATTAAATGCTAAATTTCGCCCAAATATGGCACCATTTGCCATATAGACACCTTCCAATTTCAATTTTTCTTGAAAGGGGAGGGGTGTCCCCTCCCCTTAGACCCCTCCCCTAGGACAGCAATTCGTATATGGCAAAGAGTCTAACAATTTACTGTTCACTCACTTCACGAAGTGTAGTCAGGATTTATCCCAAAGGTTGAGTAAAAAATTCACTTGAGCAAGCAAATTAAAAAAAAAAAAAAACTTCCTAAAAAAGTAGAAATTCTTGGTGACATATTCAATTCAAATTTAGCACCAATTGTAGCACCATTTTGCATCTAGCATACCTTACGTGAGCAAAAATTTATTCAGAGGAGAGGGGGACATCCCCTTAGACCCCTCCCCCAGGACAGCGATTCGCAAATGGTGAAAAGCCCCCCCCAACTTTTGGAAATGGATCCACGCCCTTGAGGGAGGGCGGTGATTTTTCCCGACTCTAGACCTTAAGTTACTCAAATCTTCGCTCGTCTGAGACATAATATCTGCCCGATTTAGTCAGGTTTCTGACAATTGGGGGAGGGGGACGGCCGCCCTAAGACCCTAGCCCGTACGACCATGCGTTTAAGCTATGGATTTCTGTAACTGGGTAGGGTGAGGTGTGCTTCGACCGAGTGATGGATATATTGTAATTATTTTCTAGCATCGATGGTTCTCAAACTATCACTTTTTCGCAAATCCTTCGCAACCTATCAAATTTTCGCGCGATCCGCACCCTTTAGACTTTACCTCAATATTGTTTTTCATCAGTTTCTTCCGATAGTAGCCCGGAGAAGCACAACAGCGAAAGTTGAAAGCTGTTTACGAATTTCCAGATAAAAGATTGACTTTCTGATTGGCATATGTGGGTTTGTTGGAAAATTGAGTGTCTCAACGCAGAGCCTGAATGCAGGTAGTATGCCATGGAAATCTTATTTGATGAAAAATTTCGGCCCGCTTTGAGGTTTGCCATCTCTCTCATGGTCATTGTCAGGGGAAAAAGCATGGAACTATTCTGATCACAAAACTTGTCTGAGAGAAAACATCGGCACATCTCCAACCTCTGTTGGAGCCTTGCATCTCACATGGGATCTTTCAGTCTCTTTTGTAGCACGGTGTGAACGGTTAAAAGTACATATTTGCAGTTACACATTTTTTTTCCAAAAAATAGATGGATGGATGGATTCATAGATAGATAGATATTTTTTTTTACCTCCAGTTTATTGTTGTTTGTCTCATCACTTATATACAGTATTTACAACAGTCACTACTTTTATTACTTTTAATACATTTGTTTTTTAAGCATGTTTACATATATTTACAAGCTAATTAGGCGGATGTCGTGCAGAATACCACGATGAGAGAGGGACAAAATGACTGCATGGTACACTTTTTACGTTTCATGTTTACTGCAGTTTTTGTACAAATACAGCGTTCAACTTTCAGACTGAAACTAAGTTGATGATAAAACTTTTCTGGATCAGGAAGTACATCATTCAATTTACAATTATACAGATAATTCTTACAGTGAAGGAAAATAAAATTACAGGAATAACGGAGTAAAAGCTTATAACCAAAAAAGAAATCAGAGTTTGAAATGGTAAATTGTGTTCCAATCAGTGAGAACTCCATATCAAGCAAGAAGTTGGAAGTTATAGAACAGCTCCAAAATAAATGGTAAATTGTTTCCTCCTCGATTTTACAGAACGTACATAGAAAGTTTTCTATCTTGTTCATATATGATACAGTAATCTGTTTGTTGCCAAAATTCTGTGGAGGAATTTGAACTGAAAATAAATAATCTTAGTTTCATATAGAGTTAATTTAGGGCAGTGGAACCCAACGGGGGCCTTACCGCCCTGGGGGCATTTTCACAACTCAAGGGGGCGATGAGCGCCAAGGGGCGGCAGGGGGAACGTTTTGAAAATTAGGATACATAATTTTAATCGGGGCTTTACAAGATTTTAAAAGCTTTTTCTGACTGGTTCGCATGAAAAGGAGATAAATGAAGTCAATAAGTCAAGTAGGTCTATATAATGTTCCCTTCCCAGATGACACCACATCTCATCAGTATTTAACTTTATTTTCCTGAAAAGTACCCTCATATTCCCATCAGTGACAGTGAAAGCGGTGACCGAAACGAGCCATAGCTAAGAAGTTTCCCGCCACTTTAACTTCGAATGCAATTTTTTGCTTGCCGTCCAGAACATACTGGCATAAGTGGCAATTGCAATAAACTGTAACATAGCAGATGCCTTTTGCTATATAATATAAAGGAAAGCCTAGGTTCTCAAGTGGCAGCTAGCGGGCCATTTGCGGCCGTCGACGTCCACTAATACTGCCAGGGGGAGATTCAAAGGAGCCAGAACATTTTTCGTGAAATTTCCTCAGTGCAATCTAGAGCATTTTGGTGTCACATTTGCTCCGGGCTGATACAGGCCAACTGGTGATTCTCACATGCTATGCACTCTAGGAACGTCCGGTTCAGATTGAACCGAAGACGGATCAAATGGGCACTTAACAGAAATAGGATAAATTATCTGACTAGTTTCGATTCAAAATTAACCAATTCTCTTCAAAATGATCCAAATCGAGTCAACTATTTTACAAGATTTCGGTTCAGTGCCCATTTGAATGGATTCGGTTCAAATCTGAAGCGGATGCTTTTAGAGTGTGGTGGACGCAAAAGTCAAGTTACAAGTCCTATGCTTTAAGTAAGATTTCCTCCAATCCACAAGACTTGGGATGCCACATTTTCTCCCGTTCTGGTGACCCACGTATATTAGAAGTAAAGTTCTAAATACGTTTGTGTTTTAAGGATGCAAGTTCCTACAATCTAGGGAGGTTAGGATGCCAAATTTTCTCTCTCCCCATACTAGCTATACAAGCCTGTGAGACGAGGAGCCACGGTTGCAAAGGTTTGTTGTAGAGTGCGATTTCGTGATATCTAGCACGTTTAAGATGTCAATTTTTTTCATCCCTGCCCCCATCCTAAATGGTGGGACTGAGGTTGATTGTGATCTAGGTTACGATAGAGTACCTTGCCATATAAAGGTTCTCTAGGGTTAGACTTAGAAATCATCACCCAAATTAAGAATCCCTAGCATCATTCCTGCCTGCTGTATAGGCACTTTCGGGGCTCGTATATGTGTGCTTCGCTCTCACTTCCTCCCATGGAATTCCATGTTCCTCCAAAGCCTGGATTAGACCCTGGTGGCTACTAAAACAGTGATAAAGTAGAAACTCAAGGAAATGTGGCCCGCGTCTCAAACACTTGAGAACCCCTGAAGTTAAAATGTGGTCAGAATTGTTAATTTTCGGTGAGCCATTTTCGACTCTCTAATTATTTCTACATGTAGGAAAGCTGGTGACATAAGTCTTTCAAACTCCCATCGACCCCTACCATCCTCCTTCTCCCTCCCACAGGACAAGCCCCTTGCAGCGTCAAAGAGAACTTCCGTTACTTGTTACTGGAATAAAAACTGGTCTACGCGAGATTTTTGAAATCTTTTAGTGTGTATTTAAGCTAGGTTATTTTAATCAGAAGATCAAAATTTTACTGACAATTCGTCATTCTTGTGTCAACAATATCGTAAATACTCCAGAGCTTTCGGGGCCTCCCGGTCCCCCACTGGGACGTTACCCCTGGGTCCCCACTAAAAACCCTTGGGTTAACGTTCCACAACTGGGTGGCATCTGGTAAATTTCAAAAAAAAAAAAAAATCTCTGCTTCTTACCGCGATCAAGCCTTCAAGCTTTCGTAGATCGTGGATCTCAAAAATGGTGTCAATTTTTAAGTCCCGCGACAGTGTTTTGACACCGCTTGGTCACACGTAAAAACGATGTATGTGTAGTTCTACCCTTTATTTCAACACAAGTGTTTTATTTTTATAGTTTCATTCATAATAATACTTTACTATAGATGGAGGGGGCGCTCGACCATCCCCATCCGGTGAAAGGGGTCGTTGAGTTGAAAAAGGTTGAGAACCACTGATTTAGGCATACAGAAAATAATTTTCCAATCATCTGTAGTGAAGTTAAAATAGATGTTACACTTTGCAAGGGCTCTAGGTGGAAGTACAATATTTTTCATTAAACAGGTAAAAGCTGTGCGAGAATTGATGGTAACAATAAAATTATTTTCAGTAGGTATTGTTACAAGGTCCATGACCATATTTCGCTTCCAGTCATTTGTAATGGCTGACAAAAGCCCATAATATGTTATGTTTATTACAAAAACCATTGAATGAAAGGTTAACGTTGTTTTCTTTAAAAAGATTCCCTACATAAATAACCCAACCCATGTGAAGTCTTTTATCACAGGTAACACAACCATCAATTTTAATTTTTTACAGAATTATAAAGTTATTCCTCTTCTCCTATAAATTTCTCCAGTCACTTGATTGTTCCACGTAAAGATTGAACCCGCATTTGAACTAATCGTAATTTTAGAATTAGAAGCAGACATTTGTAGTTGTTTTGACATACAAAGATTTTCCTTACATTAATAAAAAAAGGTGTAAGATATCTGTAACCTTTGGAAACATTTATTGTAAAACTGATGTTTTATTGATATGTATGGCTCTTTCTCATTTAATTGAATATGCTTTTTAAACTGGCGTTTACATGTAATGAAATGTTGAAGTTTTGTTATGCGTATCTCAGATGTAACACAATTGTTATACACCAGCCGCAATGACTCACCAAAATATTGCAAATTGAATTCGCACCCCTCTTTTGAAAGCTTTAGTTTTCTGTTATGTAGTCAACTTTGAAGATTGCATTTATTATCTTCATTTGGTACGAAATTTTAGTAGAGAGTTGTTTATTAAGCTAGGATGTAATGTCTTAATTTTTTTTAAATGCTTCCTTTGAACTGAAGTTAAGAATTAAAACGACGAAGACTTTTTGGATTTTGCACATTTGACAAAAGAAAGAAGAAATAATCTGCATGTAGGTGAGTTACGCCCAGGACTTAACTGTTCTTTCCAGCTAAAAGTCTGATTGATTACGGATGGGTTGAGGAAGCCTTGTGGAAAGCCTTCATTAATGGAAGAGGGCGTGCGTGCTTTACCAAAATAGTGAGGTTGATGAACTTAGAAAATATGAGAAGTTTACATTTGCACTACACGAATCATTTATTATTGTAGTGCGCGTGCGCGCTACAATGTTAGCATTGTAGGCCAAGCAGGCGATTCCTGCATAGCGGCGTGTTGACAAAGAACGTTGCATACGGGCACCGTTCAGCTTCAACGAGCTGCACTACTGGCATTGAGTGCCGAGCAGGCAGTACTGCACAACGACGTTTTGAGAAAGAAAGTTCCGTGCATGCCGCATACAGCTTCAAACATTAGGTACCCTGCCTGGGGCCTCTTCACAATGTGTTCTTGTGCACAGTAAACGTAGTCTCAGTGGAAGACCCATACAATAGTCTAACCGGTCAGTATTTTGGAGTGGCTTTCACTTGGTGGATGTAATTCTTTCACAAAAAGACTGAAGAAAGACCTTTCATTGGCGATAAAATTGATAACAATGTCAAGCAGTCAGGTACGGATGAATTGACAATATGTAACCATTCTCCGTATATTCATGGTAGTTAAATCGTATCGATACATACATTTCTGTGGCCTATTCTTAGTTAATGAAGCTTGTGCGAATCACAACTTTGTTGTTGCTCATGATATAAAATAGTCTAGAAGACAAGGTTAAGTATTCCCTGAGACAGCTTGTTATTTGTGGAATAGTATCACATGTAGATGCAATGTCATTATCTTATTCAGAAAAATTCAACATCTACGAAACATTTTCCCAAACTGCGGTAAATCCATCGTAACAGGGTAGGTTTGCGGATGAATTTAGTGCATGCAATGTCGTACTAGCTAGCAACATCGATTCGATACGACCGGCGCGAGCCTATAATCCTATATCACCTGGACATGTACTGCCAGGAAAAATGTTTCTTTTTTGAAGATGGTTTTGGTCCGAGTGAATCACTGTACTGCCCAACTGATCGGAAGACGTAATTGGAACATTCGTGTGCATTGAAAAGAGGTAAAATTAAGGGTAAGGCTTAAAAATCATGATTCAGTAAGGCGAAGTTGGTGCCCGATAGGTCGTTATAATAAAGTTTATATGCGCTAATTTTTTTCACTTTTTTGTAGACATAGGCTATGTTTACCATATGATATAACGCTAGTCAAGAACAAGACCATGTAATAGTACTGGCAGACTAGAGTAGTTCCAGTAACGTCAGAACCTATGCTACTCAACTGCGGAGAAAAACGAAGTGTACACTTTACGTAGAGTCTTGTACAAGGATTAGTGCATAGAGCAGGATATAGGTCTATTCTGCTCTATGGATTAGTGGTAGGCTAGCCCAGGGCTATCGTGGAAAGCCCCAAGCAAAGCATAAAAGGTCAGCACACTGTGGACAGGTCTGAACTTTCAGTAGGCTAGGCGGGGACAAGATCAAACGGATTATGGCCACTATCCGTCGGGATAGCCAGGGTGCATTCCATATAGCCTAGAGCTAGCCTAGGCCAAGGCCCGACGCCGAAGTTACTGTTACGCCGAGGTGTCAGCGTTGGTCCGCCAACACTAAACCAAGTGTGTTCACCAACAAATGTTTGGACACTTGAAGGAAAGATGAACTAGCCTATGCAGGTAAAAGTAAACGACTGCATACTAGGTCTACACCTTCATACATGCTGGACCTTGTTGAAAGTTGTTTAAAAAGCAGTCTACGCGATCAAATTTTTGTCTGTCAGCATTGTCATACAAATGTGTGATGATTTTTTGACCAAGTGTATGTTCATGCAGATAGGGCTTGGGCTTCAAATAGTAGGCCTGAAAACAAATATTTGTAACGTGAAATTAAGTTACAGCTTTCAAAAATTTGTAGGTGGCAAATCTTTGTGCTGCAATGTAGCCTAAACCTTTTGGTTACTTGAATTTTTTCACACTGGTCTATTGAGGTAGGCTAGAGTAATTTCTAGCTTATGCTGACTTTGAGCAGGGAACCTAGGCCTTATAAGGCATTGCGCATTGCGTATAAACATATAGCCATGTGTGTCATATGTGTGTCTCCTACCAGCAAACGGTGTTTTGACACAGTAATAGGCCTATCACCATCCTTACAAACACAATACATGTGTACAAGTTCACGAGACTCACAAAGTTTGAATGTAGCCTTGTGCATGCCTCCAGCCTATACGTCCAGTTAGGCCAAACGTTAGGGCAAGGACCTGATGAAGAACTGTAAACAAAGAGTTAGTGGTCAGCCTTGTTAACAAGGTCTTCTTACTGACATATCCTCCTTAGCCTTCTTTTTGCTGACAGTTTATGCCACAATTTTTTCAACAATGGAAACCATAGTATGCGGAGAAATCAGGTGATGTAGAAACTGTGTAATAACACTTACTCTCCAGAATTGACAAGAACTTCCCAGTTGCAGACAGAACTAAATTTCGTCCTGAAAAACCAAGAGACCAAGAGAAAGAAGCATTCTGTGGAGCATTTCAGTGTGACACTTTGCACTATTTGCCACTATAAGGAGACTGCTTTCTGAAGAAGTGGCTTTGATTGCTGATGGTTGCACACTCACAAATGAACTATGACATAAATGATGTCTCCAAAATTATGATACCACATTTTTGTCATAATAGTCTGTGTGTTGAGGCAACCCACCCTGCACAATAATAACAGACAAGTTCAAAGACAGACTACTGCTGTAAGAGTCATAGGAGTGAAGCCTCTCATGAATGTATTTTATCACTGATTAGAAGATCAGCAACTCTCATCTGGTAAGCGTTGCACAATTATAAGTAGGTTCACTGTACATAGAACACTCACAGTTATTCCCCCTCCCAGAAAAAAAATCATAGCTAAATGTAAATATACAAAGTTTTCTAAAATTCACGCAAAGTTGTGTTCAGAATATGGCACACTCTTTGTATTTAACCATTTCATGTTACCATTTAAACAAGGGCAAATTACAAAATCAACAGCAAGGACAACTCATATAAGCAAGGTGGACAAAGAAAAAGTATACTGCAGGTTGTCCTTCAGTGTATCATTGAAATGGACATAACTACTGTACTGCTATCACAGCCTAGTCACATTGAGATGTCAGTGCCACTCTAGATCTTTGCAAACTGTACATGTTATTGTTATTGCAAATCCAGATAAAAGTTTTAGTAGGGAAAGATTTGTGGGTCATGCTTCTTATGTTGGGGGTGGCATACAAATTCCACCTTTCCATAAGGTGGTACACCATTATAACCACCATGATAGAAAATTACAATTTGGCCAAAAAGTGAACCCTTTTACAAATTGCCCACAAAATTGTTGCTTTTATTAAATTTTAACCCTTTTCTACTTGAGCAGTGGATGCTTTGCTAGATGTATGTTATACTGCCTAAGTAAGTAATAAAATTGAAAAATACATTGTGCAGAAATGGTCGAAACTGTTGTTGTATATGATTTTGATGGTTTTAAAGAAGGCAAAACAATCTTGTATCTTGGCATGGTGTGAGTGTACCTTGATCACAAGTTTATTATTCATGCACCTCTAGCTCAAATGCTCAGTGGTCATAGTATAGAACTTTGGATGTGCCAGCAAACACCAGCTCATGAGTTTCATGATGAGGTCAGTGTTGGAGATAAAAACTGACAAGGAGTGAGAGGCTAAGAAACAAGTGGTCAGTTTAGTGTGTAAGTAAATGGTACTGCGCAGCCTGCGTCCCGCTGTGCTCCACCATTGGAATCTGAACACAATCTGGGCCCAGAGGTCAAAGGGCAATACAGTATGGCTCTTTTGTCAGGGTTTCTCTAATTAATATGTGCTTGTACAGTTACCCTCTCCAGGGGAAAGACATCATCCAGTTAAGGACAATTTAAAGCAATGAACCCCATGGAAACTCCCTCCCTACTCCCACTCTATAATTCGAGTTATCCTGCACAAGGGTGAAATTAACCGGGCGTTAGGCGCTATTCAGCGCTTGTTTCCTACCAGACGGCACCCGTTAGACCCTAAAAGAATGTTACCAGGCACCAATTTTCCCGGAAGTAGCACTCGAACATGACATATATGCAGACACCATTGAAATTGATAAATGTCTCGTGGTAAACACAAAGTGTCCCCTAGTTGCACCAAAAACCAGGGAACCAGGAGACAATTTTTAACTGAACCTTAATTTCACTCATGGTCCTGCATCAGATACTCAAATGGAAACTTTTTCCACTTGTTCTCGATATAACATTACATTCAAGAAGTAGAGACTTTTGCACAAGTTAGTCAGGTGGCTTAGCAACAATTTTCAGGAATAACATTACCGGACGGACAAAAGTACCAAATTTGGCATGGAGTTTCTTTTCAATCTATCTATTGATTTTACCCGTGGAATCCATTTGATCGGCTCCAATTTTCCAAGATGGCGGCCAAAATCCAAGATGGCCGATAGAAAAAAGGACTTTCATATATCTGCCTGTAAAAATCGGAGATGACCAAACGAAGGGTCAATTCAAGTGTTTCCGGGGTCACTGAAACAGATGCTGGTCATGGCATGTTGCTCGGGTAACCCACTTCCAAGATGGCGGCCAGAATCCAAGATGGCTGCCTAGAAAGAAGAGCAATTTCATATTAGGCCATGGGCCAGAGACACTTCACGGGCACCCACCCCCTTCACAACTCTCCGACCCAATACTTTAGGGTCCCCTAAACACGAAATCAAGTGGTAACAGTAAAAATATTGGGTCTCACTCATTCAAAATGGCCACCAAACACAAAATGGCGGCAAAAATTATGAATATTTTGTATTAAATAATAATAAAGAAAACATTCTTAAAAAATATTTTTGAGGCATCAACTCTTCACATTTTGTCATATTTTATGACAATAATTCCAAAATTAATTTTTGGAACTGTAAACTGTATTGGCGAGATTCGGGTTAACCAAGATGGCAGAAACAATAAAATGGCCGCCAATATAACGATCATAATGTTTAAAAATCATAAGAGAAAAAATCATTAAAAATACTTTGACACAGTTTCCTTTAATATCTAGCCATATTTTGTGACAAATAATCCCAAATGATTTTTTAAGTACTTCTTTTGGATTCAGATCAACCAATATGGCGGAAAAAGCAAAATGGCTGCCAATGCAACAATTATGTCAATATATTATAGTAATAGGAAAAATAATCATTAAAAATACTTTTGAGACAGGTAGACCTAATCTGTGCCCATATAATTTTGTACATATTTAAAATGTATTTTTCTGGACATTTCTTTCAATATCTGGTTCAACCAAAATGGCGGAAACAACAAAATGGCTGCTAATATGAAAATTTCAATAAATTATAAAAATAGGAAAAATAATCCCTAAAAAATATATTTGTGACAGTTGCTCTTCATATTTGGGCATATTTTGAGCCGTATATATCAAACATATTTCTCAAAACATTTTTTTTGGGGGAATTCAGGTCAACCAAGGTGGCGCAAATAGCCCATGTAATTATCATATATATATATTATGATAATTACGTGGGCAGCCATTTGGCTATTTCCGCCATCTTGATTGACCCAGATGTTGCAAGAAATGTCCAGAAAAATTCTTTTAGAATATATACAATATAATATGGGCACAGATAAGGCCTACCTGTGTCAAAATTATTTTTAATGATTATTTTTCCTATTATTATAATATATTGACATAATTATTGCATTGGCGGCCATTTTGCTTTTTCTGTCATATTGCTTGACCAGAATCCAAAAGAAGTTCTTTAAAATATTATTTTCGATTGTTTGTCATGAAATGTGGCCATATATTAAGGGCAACTATGTCAAAAGTATTTTTAATGATTATTTCTCATATTATTTTTATACATTATGATCGCTGTACTAACGGCCATTTTGTTGTTTCTGCCATCTTGGTTAGTTTGGGATCCTGCATAAAATATCAGAAATCATGCTTTGAATTTTATGTACAATCTGCTGTAAAGATATTTAGAGTTTTTGATGGGAATATATTTTTTATGATTATTTTCTGAAATTTTTCTACATTTTTTTCTTTTTTTTGCGGGAATTTTTAGCTGTATTGTTTTTACTTCTTCGGCGATTTTCCGCCATATTGACTGTCAAGTACTCTTGTGCCAAGGATTGTACAGTTCATTCTTAATTATAAAACATTAATTTACGTCATTTTGATTCGGAATTGTGTGAAATTTGCTATGTTTTTTACAAAATATTTGGAAATATTTCATTCAGCTTGGCGGCGATCTTAGATTCTGGCCGCAATCTTGGTAGTGGGTTACCCAAGCAACATTCCATGACCAGCTTCTGTTTCAGTGACCCCGGAAACACTTGAATTGACCCTTCATTTGGTCATCTCCGATTTTTACAGGCAGATATATGAAATTCCTTTTTTCTGGCTGCCATCTTAGATTTGGCCGCCATCTTGGAAAATCGGAGCCGATCAAGTGGGTTCCACCAATAAAATCAATAGATAAGTCGAAAAGAAACTCCATGCCAAATTTGGTACTTTTGTCCGGCTGGTAACGTTAAATTTGCTAAGCCACCTGACTAAGTTGTCCCTTACCCAAACCTGCTTTCATTGTTCACGTGCACTTCAATTGCATGTGTTTGCATGCAAATAGAATTCTAGTTCACTCTGAGTTTTCGAAGTGGTTTTTCCAAAGCTTAATAAGCTCTTTTGCAAAAAGCAGTAAGTGTCAATTGCCTAATCAGTAAATCTTGATATTCTGTTTAAACTCAAGGTTCGCATCATAAAAGAGATTGATTTGACATGTAACGTGGTTTTGCTTCTAGTGAACTAATTTTATTTCTCAAATGACACAAATAAAACATAGCGCCATCATTCTGACGAACAAAATATCTTTAAATTTCTACACAATTATAAAGTTTTTTTCCTTTTCCCATTGAATTTCTGCAGTCACTTAATTGTTTCATGAAAAAGATTTACCTGCATTAGTGCTTATTGTAATTGAAGAATAAGAAGCAGACATATGTTGTAGTTAATGGGACATACTAAGATTTTCTTTGAAGTAATAAAAAAGTGTAAGACATCTGTAACCTTTGCAACCATTTATTGTAAAAGTGACATTTTATCCATGTATATATATATATATATATGGCTTGTTCTCATTTCACTAAATACACTTTTCGAATTGCGTTTACATTTGATGAAATTTTTACCTTTTGTATTTTCGTATCTCAGATGTAACTAAATTGTAGAACATGAGCCGCACTGCCATACCGAATAACGCAAATTGATATTCGCACCCTTCTCTTGTAAGCATTAGCTATCTATACTTGCGATCATAATCTTTATTTGTTACGAAATTTGAGTGAAGAGTGGTTCCCTAATAAATCGGACGAAGTGATGTCTAACGTTTTCCTTTAAAGGGCTGTGTTTGAACTTAACTCAAGATTTAAAAACGATTAAGGTTTTTCTAGATTTTGCCCATTGAAAAAGGAAAGGAGAAAAAAGTTGCATATAGGCGAGGTACTACCAGGACTTTGCTGTTTATCCAGGTTAGGGTTTTATTGATTAAAGAGAGGTGGGGTGAGTGGTGTCAGTAGAAAATTGAGATTTAGAAAGCTACCAGAGATCTAGAGGAGGATATTGTACTGTATAATTTTTTAAAGGTTTCTCGACCCGCTCTTTCCAATGAAATCATTTCCGACATAGGCTGTGCTGAAAAAAAATTCGAACCTCGGCGGGACATGCTCTTCACCTTTTCCGGCAAGAACGGGCTACCCGAACCTCAGTCAATGGGTCAACGGAAAATAAATTTCGGGAAGGGGGCCAAAAATGAATTTTTGAAAGGTTTCTCGACCCGCTCTTTAAAATGAAATCATTTCCGACATAGGCTGTGCTGAAAAAAAAAAAGGTTTTCGAACCCCGGCGGGACATACTCTTCACTTTTGCTGACAAGAACGGGCTACCCGAACCACAGTCAATGGGTCAACGGAAAATAAATTTCGGGAAGGGGGCCAAAAATTCATTTTTCAATGTTTCTCGACCCGCCCTTTCCAATGAAATCATTTCCGACATAGGCTGTGCTGAAAAAAAAAATTCGAACCTCGGCGGGACATGCTCTTAGCTTTTGCCGGCAAGAACGGGCTACCCGAACCTCAGTCAATGGGTCAACCGAAAATAAATTTCGGGAAGGGGGCTAAAAATGCATTTCTGAAAGGTTCTCGACCCGCTCTTTCCAATGAAATCATTTCCGACATAGGCTGTGCTGAAAAAAAATTCTCGAACCTCGGCGGGACATGCTCTTCACTTTTGCTGACAAGAACGGGCTATCCGAACCTCCTTCAATGGATCAACCGAAAATAAATTTCGGGAAGGGGGCCAAAAAAGCATTTTTGAATGGTTTTTCGACCCGCCCTTTCCTATGAAGTCATTTCCGACATAGGCTGTGCTGGTAAAATTTTTTTCTCGAACCCCGGCGCGACATGCTCTTCACCTTTGCCGGCAAGAACGGGCTACCCGAACCTCAGTCAATGGGTCCAAGGAAAATAAATTTCGGGAAGGCGCCGAAAAATACATTTTTTAGTTTTTCTTGACCGGTCCTTTCCCATGAAATCACTTTTGACATGGGTTTTATTCAGGAATGATCAGGAATGATTCGGATTCATCTATAAGAGGGTGACACTCCTCTGACAAGAGGAATATAGAAGCTCGCCGAACGGGTTTCCCTCTTCCCCGAGCGGGCCGCCTAGCGTTCTCTAGCCCGAGACGCTATTCGAAAGATGGTATATTTTTGAAGATGAAATCCCAAATTAAAAAATCAGGAATGATTCGGATTCATCTATAGGAGGGTGACACTCCCCTAACAAGAGGAATATAGAAGCTCGCCGAACGGGTTCCCTCTTCCCCGAGCGGGCCGCCTAGCGTTCTCTAGCCCGAGTCGCTATTCGAAAGATGGTATATTTTTGAAAATGAAATCCCAAATTAAAAAATCAGGAATGATTCGGATTCATCTATAAGAGGGTGACACTCCTCTAACAAGAGGACTATAGAAGCTCGCCGAACGGGTTCCCTCTTACCCGAAGTATACGGGCAGCTTTTATCAAAAGATGGTTCAATTGTAAAATGCTCGCGGGAACTACGAGCATGCGGTCGACCATTTTGTTGCCCGCTGGCCTCCCGCCTGCTTCACTAAGGCACCGTCGGCTCGCTCTGGACGAGCGGTTGGAATACCGAGACACATGTCGCGGTCACCGCCCCAAGCGATGCTCAGAACTTGCCGTCCTTTGAACGGACCGGTTCGTCATGCTCTCACGAGAAACCGCTGTGTAACATGGGAAGAAAGATTCATCGGGAGCCTTCGCGTTCCTTGTTGAATGCATGTAAATGAGAAATAACGAGCCGTTACCGACAGATTATGGCTGGGGTGTTGCTCCGTTCCCGCTTGCCGGGAAGGTGTCAATTACCCAAACTATGGGCTCGGCGAGTCGCTCTCTTTTCGAAGGGGGCGATCTCCGTCTAGCTACCTGGTTGATCCTGCCAGTAGTCATATGCTTGTCTCAAAG
>WURT03643131.1:0-19766 GCA_009936505.3 Holothuria glaberrima | reverse complement strand
AACAGTCGCTGCCTTTAAAATATTTTTGAGAATATTTTCTTTATTAATATTTTTTACAAAATATTCATAACTTTTGCTGCCTTTAGTTTGTTTTGGCAGCCATTTTGAATGGGTGAGACCCAAAATATTTACTGTTACCACTTAATTTGTGTTCAGGGGACCATAAGGTTTACTAAAAATATTGTGTTGGAGAGTTGTTGGGTGCTCGTGAGGTGCCTCTTGTCCATGGCTTACTATTATTGGGGTGAATTGTCCAACCGAAAGTTAAAAGGTGGTGAGAATTGTCCCGTCTTTGAATGTCACCAAGTTTGAGTTGTCCAAGTTTTGTCGAATCACCTTACATTGTGTTTAATACACCAAAGTTGCACTTACACTGAGTCGAAGATCCAGAGGGGACTTTCCCGGCTAAAGCCCCCTTTTTCGACACCAGCTTTTTTAACCGTCCCAAAGCTTCTTTACAACATGCAGTGCTTATTTTAATTCCTGGATGCCAGAAATACCATTGATATCAATAATTTCAAGTTTTTCCCTAAAATCACACACCGTCTCTTTCGATTGCTTCGTATAAATGGCGCTCGTAGGTGCAAAATAATAAATTTTCCCTTATAGAGTTAGCCCCTCCATTTCGTGTGTGAAAAACTCTATCCGCCGCAGTCGAAGTTTTCACCATTAGTGGTCCAGTTACATGTTCCTCTAAGGAATAATTCTTCAGATAACTTGCCACTCCAAAGTATACTAGTCGCTTAAATTTGATTGCCTATTAAAGGACCCAGGGCCCCATTTTTACCGCACCCCTGATCGGAGGGTAGGTAGGCTTGAAGTGGGGCTAGCGACACATGGCGGAAGCCACAAGTAGTGGCTAGGATGGACTGCTCAAATTAGAACTTAACGACTTTGGTGATTTTTTGAAGATTTACACATGATTACGCAATGTCTCCCCCAGCTGTAAGTAATTAAAAGGGGGATCTATTTATCCAACTGCCAAGAAATAATAATGTGCTAAAGTTTGAAAATATGTGTAACAATTAGTTTTAGCGGTACAAAATGAGGCAGAATTAGTAGTTCCGTCCCCACTTACACAGAATTCTGTTTTTTTTTTGCCCCTTCCCCCAACTTAACAGAAACGTAGGTTAAACACTCCAAAATATTGAAAAAGACACGCTAAGATTCTGCAGCACAACAGGAAATATTTTCAATTCATGATTCACCCGATATTAACAGATAAGCTTGACAAACTAAAATGTTAGTTAAGTTCATATGAGGAAACTCCAAATTACAAATACACCACGTCAACGTCAGAAACTTATTTCTTTGATGCAAACTACTGTAACTTCAAGTAAATAAACTGTTGCTCAAAGTGTACCAATTGACTGGCCGATTTAACGAATTGGTAATAACTTACATTCAATGAACTGTTTCACGGCTCCGAGTCCTTCCTTACTAACAAGATGATATGAAGCAAATATCTGTAAACTTTTGTTGAAAAAGTACACTCGTGAATTTAAACTTCCTGAAACCACAATTGGTTTAAAAAGCAGACGGCAAAATCTGTTTCATGTCAGTTTTTAGTGACAGGTATTTTGCGTTATCGGTACCAGTCGTTGATCATCGACTAGGAGCGATAGTACTTTGTGGATAGATGTTTTGGCATGAAAGGATTTTAGGCTCGGAGATTACATCTCATATTAGGAATATATGACAGTCTTTTATTTGAAAATGAACACTTAACCAGATAATTATGTATGTATTTATTCGCTGTTTTTACACTTACCTACCTAAATAAAAAAATTCTTATACCTTTAAGACACTGTAATCATTATATAAAACCAATCGAGTGTGCCAAAGAGTTCAAAATGAGATCACAGATAATATTAAGTACGATATAAGTTTCTTCTTGAGTGCAAAAAGGAAAGAGTGATTTTGTACTGTACACAAAATTGAACCAAAATGAGTTAATGAGATTATATCTCTGTACGAGAGAAATTACCAGCCTAAATCACATCAGGGTAGACTGATGTTATTTGGAAAACTCCCTAATCACAACCTGTCTTCAGAGCAATGTATCGAAACATCACATACAGTTTTCAAGCTGGCTTAACCTTTCCTCTAACACCCATTGCAGTCGTGTGTTGAAAAAAAAAAAACCATGAAAGGCAAGCAATTGAGGACTATAAAGGTTTGCTGCTTCCCCATAGAAAATATTTCCATATCTCAAGAGAAAGGGGAGCGGCAATAAAAATTACAACAATGAAGCAGTCACGCAAACTGCTCTTTTTTCTCTTGTTGTGCCATGCACGTCAGGTGAGAGGTTTTGTTGGGAAAAACGATAGTATATTAGCCAAGAAATAACATAATGCATAACAAGTAAACGACATAAACATTTAACACACGAGGTTAACTCCAACCTGGATTGAAGAATGCGATATATATATTACCAAGACATGAATGTTATCCTTAATATATTTACCTCCTAAAACAAACGTTACTTTCCGTGGAGCTGCCGCGTCAACCGGCCCCGTGTTATAACCGCAATCCCATAACAAAAAATATATGCAGGTGTTATATAAGTGCTAACATGTCAAATTTCTGAGCCAGACTTTGATAGTCTAACGTTATATGACACACTTTGTTCTACAATTGCGATAGTGTCTTTTCTTATAACCTTGTTCAGATTTGCGAGAATGTTGTCACTTACGCAGACTTAAATAATACCTCATTAGTATGTAGTTAACAATCATGTATGAAAAGAAAACTAAAGAAAATTGCAAATGTTGTCTAGAATAAGATTAACTTACGAATAAATCGTCAGTAATAGAAAAGTATGTTGGAAAAATTCTTTATGGGCTATAATGTGTGATTTCCAAGCATTATAAAGATAAAAAAGAACAAAGAAATAGTTGTCGCAATAAAATATAAATGTCTCAAAATCTTGTAGAACTCGTCATGTTTCCCTACAATTAAATAGGGAGTCGATGGGGATCCCAATATGTAATGCTCTTCTTACTCAAGTCTTTCTTTATCCAAATATACTGAGGAGCAGTGCTAAATTCTTAACACGCGTCTCTTCCTCATTTTCTGTTTAAAATGTACATTATCATCGTCATCATATGAATCATTTTCCTTTAATAAGTAGAAGTTAAGCACGAAATGCTTAAGCAAACGTGCTTCAATCAGGTTATAAACTGACGTACTTTGCTAAATAGGCTAGTCCTAACTTGAAGTAAATGGAATGTAACCGAATCTTTGAAAATAAACATTGTTTCAAGTTACATGTAATAACATTTGTATTTTTTAATTAAATTTTAAAAGTATCTAATGGTCATATCAGTACTGACTCTCTTGGAATTTTACCCATGCCATTGCAGTCACGTGTTTTTTAAGTTACGAAAATATTGACGATCAAAAATATCAAGTAGCGACTGGTGAAACTTCCTGTTTAAAAAAATGAAGAAAATTGAAAACTTTGTAGTTTGGTTAAATGATGGGAAAGATTATGTTTTACAAGGTTTTATTTCAAATGATACAAAATTAGTGCCACCGATTTTTCGAGAATACCATACAGATTTCGAGATGGGTTTAGATTGCCTTCCACATCGAAATCCTAACAAATATTTATATTTAATATCTAACATATAATTTAAGAATCAAAAATAAAATTGTCTTTATGATACTGTATCTTTAATTTATGGCAAAAATTAACAGCCTCAGGCATTACGTTTGGCTAGAAATCTAACTTATACTAACATTGTCTCTTACCATATTGCTTAGATCAACTGTTACGGAGCTGTCAAGTTATAGGCTGCGCATAAACTTTTCATTGCTTCTTCGTCTGTAATAAGCCTCCATGCTGGGGGTATGTCACCTTTCTTGCAATCATATTTCTCTGCTAAGCTGCTGTTAAATAGTACAAAAATGCGCTTCCAAAATTGTGTAGGTTCACCTTCACGTTGACCACGAATTTTCCAATCTGGAAAATCTATTTCGTATTCTCTGTATGGTCTGAAGTGATCCTTTAAGTGCGGAATTTTGTACAACCTGTTCAATTCCACGTCGGAATTGCAAATGTCAATACCCAACTCCTCTGTGTATAAGTCGCGCCAACCATTTAATCCGCTGGGGAAGTGACTCATGGATTCGTGGCTTGGATGCTCAGTCAAATTATGATCGCAGATCGTCCCGCAAAATGGACACTGTGCATTGCAGCCTTGAAAAGATTCAAGTATGTCGACGTGTAGTTCTTTAGGAAGGACGTCCATAATCCATGCTCTAATGGTTTCCACGTCAAATACATCGGGAAGATAGTCAGATAGATCGGCATTGCTTTTAAAAGCATCTAACTGATCTAAGCAGCATTTTGACAGCAGACTAAAATTACTAACCTTCAGATATTTTCGGATTGTTTCAGCCTTGTTTTGATCACATGACAATTTAGTAGTTTTTTCAAAATAAGACGTAAATAAAACAATCCACTCAGAAAAATCTTGTCCCTGGAAAGAAGTAGCAGTTTGTTGAATAGACTGTTTACTTGTTTCAATTAAATTGTCGAAGGAAGACTTCAGATTTGACATTAGTAAAGAGGGATCAGCACTGAACTGTCTAGCGTGGAAGTCAAGTATCCAGTTTTGACTAAATGACTGAAAATTGTTTAATAAATCGGCAATTCCTTGATAATTGTTGTGCTTAAACAAATCTTTCAAAACATAACCAACAAAATTCTTTTTAGTTCGGAACTCATCATTCCTGTTTAAGCTGAACGAATATAGCATTGGATAAAATTTATCCATTATGCCACTTAAAATAGCGTTCTCAATTAGCTCGAACCACAATTCTGCAATAAGTTCATCTTGGCAAATTGATGAAAGGCTTCTAAATTCTGTTCGAAACGCTTTTTCGTCCTTTGCAATAAGAAAGGTAAGATTTTTATTCTTTTCGTAATCATACTGGCATTTTGCGTAAATAGGCAAGGCCCAAGCTGCAGTGTGCACAATAGCGGGTACCTGTACCTGCTTTGAGAATTTTTCGGTATTTTGAATTAATTCACCAATATGCTTGACAAAAGATCCCGTGTTGAAATCTGTATTTGGTTTGGCATGTGATAAAATTGAAGTCTTGACTTTACTTATTACTTCCAAAACAGAGTACATATCTTTGGATGTAATTTGTGGAATCATGTTTACAAGACATGGGTCTACTTTTCGTAAAATTGAAAAGACAGGTGGCAAAGCACTAAATTGACTGATATTTTGTAAACAAAATTGAGGTTTCAATCCTTTTTCATAGAGTAATGTCTCCCTGATATGTTTCGTCATCCATGCCACTTTCGTTTGAAGACAAGGGAAATCATGTGGTCCTGCATGCTGTAATACATAACTGTTTTCCATCACACGTCTTTCAAAAAATTTATTAAACGCTCCTGTTAGCCTCTCAATGCCAACTTTATAGGACACCTTAATTGCTTCCAAACGATATCGTTTACTTGACAGATTCCCTTTATCAACTAATTGTTTAGCAGATTTTACGTAAGATTTGATCGATTCTTCTGTACAAAGTTTTCCTTCGTTTTTTTCTTCCAACCTTACCAACAATTCCTTTAGCCTTTCGACATATTCGTAAAACCAGCCGAGAGTGCTCTTTTCTTGTTTAAAGAATTTTAGAATTCGGCGCAACGCAGGATCCTTTTCGATTTTCTCAAAGTTTACAGCGTTACCTTCTTGTTGTAACTCTTCCATTACTTTACGTTTTGACTCATCTGACGTACCGAACTCTTCAAATATCACTTTGGCCAATGTATTCGGCATGCATTTTCTTGGGACTATTCTCTCCTACCTGCAAACATGCTCCATGTCTACTTTGTTGTTAAGTATTAGCCGTAATTCTTCCCTTTGCTGGGACTTGTGAGATTCAGTAACAAACAAAGAACATATGTAAAGAAGAAGAACATTCCAATTACTATCTGAAAAGTTTGTCTGTTGTTCAAATTTCAGGAGATGTAGTGTCTTCACTGCATTGATTTGAAATTTGTTGTGATCCTCAGCTAACTCTTTCACTCTTGAGACAAAAGTCCAAAATAATTCATTTCTTTCATTCGCAATGTCACTGAAAAGTAACTTGAGTTTTCTAATGTCTTGGTTGCCGAGTTCACCATAGGAGGATGAATATGCAGAAATGTCGCATTTAAGAAGTTCAGTGCAATCCTTGCTCAGCTCTGTGTGCGAAACATCTTGAATGATCTGATGAATTACAGTACTTCTTATTTCCTTATGAGTTTCATGTAATGTTTTTAGGGGATGGGCATCCTGAACTCCTTTCAGCATTTCAGCCCACTTTTTCTTAAACGCATTTTCAATTATTTCGTCCGTGGACTCCATTGCGTGACCCCTTTCGAGTTTTCTGCCTATTTTGGATCGTAACTCCTGGGCAAATTGTGCAAAAGAGTCGTGAATATTCTTTTTCAATTCCTCTGCCACAGAGAACTTTTTATGTTCCGATTTTGTCAATTCAGCGTTTCGACGTATGGTTGTTGCAATGTTATGCTTGATATTTGCTTCAAAAATTTTCAAGTCAGCTTGGAAAAATCCTGAATACTTTTTGACAACGAGATATTTTTTTTCATTGAATTTGGACTCAATAGTTTCTGATACAGAGCTACAGGCGGAGACAAGTTTGCCATTGATCTTTAATAACCAGTTGTCGACTGCCACGTCAATTGCATTGCACTTTGCGCGCGCAATCGCGTTTTTAGCAGATAATTCCATTTCTAAAATCTCTTGCCGTATAGGTTGGATATTTGCCCTATAAAACAGCATGACCTCTTGATACAGGGAAACTTCTTTTGTGTTTTGAAAGCTAAATACAAAGTCTTCCTTCAGCATAGCATTCCAGACATCATTAATTCGTTGCTGAAACTCTAAAAAGGTCAATCCTATACGATCGTTGGTCGCAATTGACTGAAGGATAGCAGACTTAAGTTTTTGAACCCTAACGCTATACTGGTAATCGGGAGCTGCCATAAACCCACGCCAAAGACTTGGTATATATTGAATATTTTTTACATGCGACTCATAATTTTGCAGGGTAAATATATCAGAAAACTGACGATATATTTGTTCCTTCCCTTCCCTCTTTGCTGCTTCACAGGCTGCTTCATCAAGCTTCATAATGATTGTTTGCATTGCGCTTTCATTTTTCTGTTCCGCCGTTACATCTGCAACAAACTGTTGAACAATGCGACATTGAGGCGTTAGATTAACCTCTTTCATTCGCACAAAGGCATGGGCAGCAATTTGCAAAACGTTCATCATGTCCTCCCCCATTATTTGTCCTCCAATGTTAATTAGTGTAAGATCAGAAATACAGAGGGCAAAAGTCGCCAGCTCATTATCTTGTTCGGTGAAAGATGACAGAGATTTTTCAGGGGCCCGAAGTCCTTCAGTGTCAACTATTGCAATAAAGTCACACTGTAGTGTTTGAGCGAGTGATTTTTCAACTGGTAGAACCTGTAAAAATACGCCACGTATACACCGACCAGCGCTAGTTGCAAAACGGACACCGAACATGCTGTTGAGCAGGGTAGATTTCCCACTACTTTGTATACCTAGTACAGACAGTACAAATATTTTGGCATTATCACTAACCATTGCAGCCAATTCACTAAAAACAGCCTTGAGCCACATAACAGGAACGTGAGAAGTATCCCCATCAAGAATTTCTAAGGGGTACCCTTCAAGTAACATTTGAGCCACTACAGTAGGTAATCCGCTTATGTAGGTGGCATTTGTATTTATTTGTCTATTAGAATAATGGAAACTTTCCACCAATTGTCCAAATTCACGTATGAAATGTTCAAGGCCAAGGACATTTTCGTCAAATCTCTTAATTAGACTCCCTTCTTCGGAATTTATATGTTTTTCCTTTGCCTTAAGTTCTTTAACCTTGTGTTGATCAGTAGGTATACCTTTCTGGTTTCTAATTTCTGATTCTAATTGGTGAATCTGATTTGACAATTTCCTTCGTACTGACGATTTTTGCGTCAGCTCTGTAATAAGTGGTTTCAGGTGAGTAACAGCTTCTTCATTCAGGTAAGTCTGAAGCCATGAAAGGAAGTAATGCCTTTTGGTTGCGTTGGCTTTAAGAAGGAACTCACAAATGCTCTTTAAAAGATCACTTAATATTATATTCGCCTGCTCGCTTCTGATATTAGCCTGCAAATCTTCATGACGGGCCTTATCATGTTCTACATCCCCGGATGTAGTCCACAAGCGTTTCCTGTCATTAGAAGACCAATCTTTCCAAAATTTTTGCAATTGAAAGTAATCCTGCTTGAATTGCTTAGGATTATTTCTTTTAATTTCACCTTTTACCCTCATGGCCAATTCTTTTGCTGTAGAACACTCTTCATCGTCTTCATCAACCTTAAATTCAAGGACTTTTGCAACTTTCACTGCATTCTCAAGTGAAACCTGCTCCCTTAAAGCATTGTTTTTGATTGCCATCTGTACCACTTTTGATATTTCTCGGCCGATTTCTAGTGCAGACATTCCACCCGAGAAAACAAGTGTGAACGGGTATTTAAATCTAGTGAACGTTTTACTTCTCTCTTCGGTACGGTCTTTCTGATACATGACTACAACCACATACGAATGAGATGCGATCTCTTCTATGCTGCTTTGATAAGTTCGAATCGAGGCGGAGTCGATAAACAACATCACTACAGACGACAATTTTTTGGCAAAGTTTGCTTGGGATACGTACTTTACCGAATCTCCCCTCAAATTTAGCAGAACGAAAGGTGATGTTATTGGTCCTTCTTCATTTCCTGGCAAGAACCAAGCACACTCTAATGTCCCTTCCGACAAAACCGTGGGAAGTGAGTCTTGCTCAAAACTTGTGAAAAATGCATGTTCGTCATTATTTTGAGCGGGACCTAAAAACTTGTTTAATATATTCGACTTAGAAGCAGAAAATTTACCAATGCGTAACGCAGCGATTGACATGAATGGAAATTTAACAACTACTTCTTCCCTTATCAATGAAGTACTTGGATTGTCACACCAAGACTTGGTTATTTTTCGAAAACCCCAGAGAAGCATTGTGACCTCACTTCTTGTAACATCTAAAAGGAGAAGTGGTACAGCTAACTGACAGGAAGCCATTTTTGTTAACACATCTTGACGCAAGAATGGATCTAAACATAAGAGTATTACATACATAATATCCCTTGAACTAAAACCGTTGCGCCCGCCTTCACTCTTTGTTGAAAGGGATGCAAATTCAATCCAGTTACAAGACCTTGACGTTTCTTCTGTTGTCTGTATCTCCTCCATAGACGACAGGCTAAGTTGTTGCACCCTGTAGTCGTATGAAGTTAACTTTCCTAAAAAACTATGTAACACATTACAATCTTCTTCATCTGTGAAATGAGTAGGTCGAACGGTCATCCCGTCCACCACGGTCAGTTTCTCCTTTTCGTTGTTTTGTATTCCAAACTTTTTCCTTATTGCCGTGAAGACTTCTTGTCTCGACTTTGCATTGTGCAGTTCTGTGCTGTCTTGAGTATCTAACGATGAAAGTGATTAAATGTTTATTTGCCATGTTATACATGGAAGACCATCTTTGGAAATTAGAAAACAATTACATCAAAGTTGAGTATAGTTATTTTTAAATGAAACTTCGCAATCCATCAGACTCCATCCAGATCATTTTAATGTTTTTCCTTTCATAAAACTTTTTGAACATTTTGCACACCAAATTTCATAAAGTAATATATGTGAGGTACTTCCTTAGGGTTTTCTTTACAATAAAAGCCTTTTTTAAACATCTCAATTTTTATATTACTAAGATATTACACTGTCGTTAATAAATGTATTGTTTTTAGGGTTCTAAACACCTTTTTTCACCAGCAATCGAAACAGAAGTTTTTCTTGATGTGAAAACTGAACTTTTGATGCTCATTACATTAGAGAGAGGGATTGAAGCCAAGTAATAAAACGCATTGACTGATACAGATTAAGGACTGGTCAACAGAGGCAGTTGATAATCTCCGGAGTGCTCTTGATACCACCGACTGGAATGTTTTCATACACTCCTGCACTGACGTTAATGAGCTTACGGAATCTGTTGTGGATTATCAATTTTTGCACGGAACTGTGTATTCCTACATAAGAGATGAATGTATATTCTAATAACAAGTCGTGTATTACTAAGCAGATCAAAGGGATTATTAATCGTAAGAAGCAACTCTTCCTACAGGGAGGTGATGCATTTGCACAAGTTCAAAAGGAACTGAAGAAAGCTGTTCGGAAGGAACGATGTAATTATAAGGGTAAAATTAAATCTCCTTGCAAGGTCAACAACATGAGGAACGTCTGGAAGGGTACGAAACTGATGAGTGAGTATGCTAGAAAGAACTCTGAGAATAATTCTACAACAATCCCACCATGACTATGTGAACAATCTTAATTTATTTTGTAACTGCCTTGACACCAACGACTTCAGTGCAGAAATCTGCCATTCCACAACTATGACATATGAGATGGGAAAGAAAAAATTAAAAGAAGATGAGAAAGAAAAATTAAAATTTTAAAAACAGTGGTTTTGGTTGTTGAAGGTCGAGGTCAAATTTCAAAATGTAAATCAAAGGTCAATTTTGCCAAAATTTTGCGAGACACGGTGTTTCAAGATTCATCTAAACAGTACATGCGATCAAAATCTCAAGTTTTTGAGGAGGTTTGCATCCCTAATTAGTGACGACACAGAATTACAATTTTCGGCCCCTTATTTTCTATCAGTTTGCTAGAAAGGTTAATAGATACATATACATATATAAATTATATATAAATATAAAGATCTATATAGTGATGAAACAAAGTTTTAAAGGTTGACTTCTGGTTGCTGCTCAGAAAGGACCTTGTAGTCAATTGGCAGTGTCCGTTTTTCAGTGGTTTAGAATATTCCTTAACCACAACACATAGAGAAAAAATCGGGAATATGAGATTTTCAACTACATGGAATGTGTTCTTGCATTAAAAATCTGATAGACATTGATAGCTACACATCGACACTGTATTAAAAGTCCACCTTGGGATTTCTGTGTTTATAGTTTATGCAATAAGCCATAGATAATTGAAGTCATTATTTTATGTGGGCATGTTTAGGCTCATCACTCCTCTTCAATATGAATCCTTTTTCTCTTTTTTCCATACATTTGATGCATCGGGGATTTGGATGTTATGTGCTTCACCCAAAATCAGAAATGTGAATGTACAGACCCTTTTGTTGCATTTTCGGTGAGTCAGTGTTTACATCTGTGAATGCTTTACTTATCCGGTATTGCATGAAAAACCCAGCCCCCAATGTTAGACCTTGTTTTTATGCCGACTTAAAACTGTTATTAACTTGTTTTCTAGCTGTGTTAATTCTCGTCCTTTTGACTGGTTTTGTCAGCTGGTTTCAGTGCAACCGTGGCTGCAGTTGATAAAAACTTTTCCTAATTCTCTCATTTTTCCTCTTTTTGCTTTCGTAGTATTGTTGTATGTTTTGGACTTTATATCCGCCATCTTCTTTCACATTCCCAGTATATACTGCACTTGCTAGCAGTTTTTCTCATCGGGCGTCACAACTTCTGTGTATGACCACATGCTTGAAATGTATGGGAATATCATTTCCTTTTATGTTTCTTTGCTTGACAAATGAATAATATTCGTGTAACCAGCTGTAATTTAAGGGGCTCTACTGCAAGCCGAGTTCTTTGTATTTTGTTCAATCCGAATTTAGATTTCACCAATCTTAAGTCTTTCATTTCCAACAACGGTATACTTATTATCCTAAGTGTAAGGGTTAGGCAACAACTCTTAACTCCAGTGTGTATTTATGGGCCAAAATCGATCAGTCCAATTTTTTTAGTTTAATTTCTTAAGAATTGAGAAATTTTTAATCCAAATTACTTATTCTAGGAAAAATTTTTAATTTTGTTTTTACTATAAAGCTTGACAAAAACGGTGGTAATGCATGGACTAATTTTAAGCCAAGGGAAAAATGTCTTGAATTCCTAGATAAGTATCAGCTGGTAGATGTGTGGTGGGAAGATAATCCCCACCAAAAGTATACCTGGAGAAATTCTACTTGGATTCCTTGTAGACTGGACTTTTTTGTTATCTCGCGTTCCTCGGTTATTTTAAGTCAGTGCAAGTTATATTTCTCTCAGCCTGCACTCAGACCATCACATTATTAATATTTATATGAACACAGATTAAGAAGAAGAAGAAGAAGAAGAAGAAGAAGAAGAAGAAGAAGAAGAAATTGAACCAGTGATTGCAAAATCAAATTTTTTTTATTTCATGATGAAATATATACTGAACGAATGACTGATCTACTTATTAATGAAATTATTCAGCGTACAAACCCATCTTTAAGATGGGAAGTTCTTAAGTATAACGCGCCGGTGGCTACCTTAGAACATTGAAGCAAGGCAACGCAGAAGAGAGGAGGTTGATTTGTTTCAAGGATAAAAACCACCTTGAACGTATTTTGTTTCGATAAACAGTCTGCTGACATTTTCGAAAAACTTAACGATGCTAGAACTAAGCTGGAACATATTTATGACTTTAAGCTGTAGGGTTTCATTTTTCGCTTTAATGCTTGATGGGTTGAGCAAGGGGAAAAGAACACAAAGTATTTCTTGAATCTCGAAAAATGAAATAATAAGGCTACAAATATAAATAGGAAGTTAATTGATGAAAACAAGATCGAGTTGACGGTAACCGATGGTACTGGTTTTCTATATGAAATCAAAAAATATTATGGAACGTTATATACCAAAGTGCGTTATAATTTCAAGTTCTTGCAGAATCTACCTCGTGATCGTCATCTTAATAGGAAGGAGGCTGAGTTATGCGATGTATATCTTAGATGTATATCTTACAATCGAAGAGTGTCGGGCTGGCTTCATGTGTCTTAAAAACAGTAAAACTCCAGGGTGTGACAGACTCTTAGTTGAATATCTAAAACCTTTTTTAGCCTGTCATGGCCAGTGTGTCACCGATTCTTTGAACTATGCTTTCGGCAATTCACAATTATCGGAGGAGCAAGGCAGGGGTTGTATATAATATCGCACGTAGTACCAAAACCATCATTTTATTAAACTGTCGTCCCATTTTGTCATTAAATACGGATTACAAGATGGGCGCAAAGGCTCTTGCTACAATATTGAAGCAAGTCATACCTTCTTTAATTAGCAGTAACCAAACCGGTTCACACTATCCGTTCTTCTATTTCCGATGGAGTGTATGGTCTGTTAATACTTGTGGATTTTGAGAAAGGTGTAGAGATGTTGGGCTGAGATTTCATGTATTATCTTCTGGACTTTTTTCACCTTAAGAAGGGTTTTATCCAGTGGGTTCGTACTTTGTATCCAAATGCCTATGCGTGCGTTTTCAATACGGCCATTCCTCTATGGCTTTTCAAAATTTTCAAGGGGGTTAGATAGGGATGCTCATTGAGTCCATATCTTTTCATAATTTGTGCAGAGGTGCTGCAATTCATGCCACAGAATAATTGATTGATCATAGGAATAAGTATGGTAGGTTATGAAGTCAAAATTCTGCAGTACGCAGACGATACGACTATTTTCTTAAATGGGAGTTACAATTCAGATTTTTGTAGCGTATGTAACTTTTTGCAATAATGGAGATAGCTTGTTTCGGCTCAGTTTCCTGAAGATAATATCTCAGTTAAAGACTATTTGAAACATATGGTCTCATCGAGATTTTACCCCGATAGGTAAAATAATTTCAGTTGAGACCTTTGGTATCTCCCAATTTGTCTTTTTATTTCAGGCTCTTCCAGATCCCCCGTCTCATTTTGTTTCAAAACTTGAATCGATCTTGTTTGATTACACTAGGTCTGGAAAACCCGACAATATCAAACAATGTTATCTCATCAATACAATAAATTGGCGTGGGTTGAATGCTATGCATATTCAAAGCTTCATTCAACGTATTAAATGCATGTAGGTAAAAACGTACTGTGACAACAGAGAAGCTTCCTGGAAAGTTTTCTTTGACCATTACTTAAACAGGTTTGGGGGAAATATTTTATTTCAATGAAACTTTAAGGACACTGATGTGATTACTGACAACACTTTTTTACTAATAATATTCGTCATGCCTGGTCTCATAGCAATTTTTCGAGGGCGTAAAAGCAATCTGTGTAACCACATTATTTGGAATAAAACCACTATCAGGGTTAACGGTAAAATGTGTTTTTATATAAAGTTGTACGAACACGAAATTTTTCATGTTAAAGGCTTGATCGAGGAGGACGACACTTTTCATCCTTTCAGTACCTTTATTAATACATATAATTTGACTTCTTGTTTGTTCACGCTGTATTTTGGTATTATTAGGGCAACTTCAGCTCAAAGGAGGTCGGTACCTCTAGAAGTCATGTCATATAATAAGTCAATTTTCATTTATTGCATCAAACCCCTTCGCCTTCACGCGTTTGCTACGAACGTTTATTGAGAGATGTAACGACTTACTCTTCATCTCAAACTAAGTGGAATTTCCTATTTGACTGAGTGAGTGAGGCTCAATTGCCCTACATCTATTCTTTTCCTTCAACCCCATTCAGAGAGGGCAGGCTGCATTTCTTCCAGTTCTGTTTCCTTCGTAGAACTTTGGGCGCAAATAAGCTGAAAAGGGATGCTTTTCGTACCTATTGTAGCACGGAGAGGGGGACTATTGAACATTTATTTTGGCACCAGAACGTTATTTTAAGCTTTATAATGGATGTTGCACTTACGCTGCTCGGTGAACAGTTTGTCTTCTCAAAGGAGGGCATCTTCTTTGGTTATAAACTGCTTCAGAGCCAATCCGTATAATTTTCTAATTTACCACTTCAAGTTCTTCATGTTTTATGCAAAATTAAATAGCGAAGCTCCAGATTTGACCAAATTTCTCTACAATTTCAAATTTTATCTGCAGGTTGAAAACTCATACAAGAGAGGACAAAAAGACCCTTCATCCTATACGTTAAATAAAATGTGCATTTCATACATGTACTTTTTTAAGCGAAGAGATTGGTACCTTATTCGATTTCAGTTTTCGCAAAAGTGCATTGTTTCTTTGATATACTTGCTTACTACCCCCGTGATTATACAAAAGGGCAACTGCTACCACGTTGGTTTAATATAAAAAAGATCATGTCTACTGTTGTACTGATAAGAATTTGTTACTTACTGCTTATGTCCATGGATATCATTATTGATGTTTTGCAAAATTTTAAAAAATAAAAATGGCAGAAATAAAAGAAATGTGAAACTATGTGTGAATCTCTGAGCCAAAAAGTGTGTCGTGAACTCCGCCTAAGCAGTAAGTCTTGTCAAATTCCACTTGTTGGGTGTAGTTGGCGATGTCTGAGGTCAAAACCCAAATGCAAAAAGTCACATAAGATAAAAATGCTTCATGCATTTTTAATTTAGTGCTGGTTGGTTAAGGTCAATAGTCAAATGATAGTTTAAGGGTCAACTTTGCCCAAAAAGTGTGGCAAACTTCTTCATCTTAAGTCAAATAGACTAAAATTTGCTGCGTAGACACCTTAATATAAGAGCTTTTTAATGAGTAATCTATGACGAAAAATGTCAAGGTTAGACGTTAACGCTTGCCATCATTTGCGTAGCAGTGTGTTTGACAAGTCAGACGAAAACATGATGTATACAAAACATTTATTAAAGCAGTATTTTTAAATGTAAAATGGTGACGGTTACAAGTCAAAATGCAGGATAAAGGTCAAACAGGCCTTAGTTTTATGGGTCGCTTAAACGTGGTTACGAAATATCGATTAACACCTTCCGTCCACAGTTGATTTCAAACTTGGTTAAAAAGTTCCTAATCATGATCTTGAATATGAGTTCTTCAAAACGCCATATGTCAGCGGTCAAAGCTATAACTCAAATGTCCAATAAAATATTTTTTCAATATCTGCATATACGAGCGCTTATAATGGTCAGAAGTTGCATAATATGTAGGAAATGGGGATAGATATTCCAAAACGAAACTTTTTGGTTGGTAAAGTGCGAGATCGAAGGCCAATGTTTGTTCAACGTTGAATTTGGTCAATGTTTGCAACAGTGTATGAGGCCAACTCCTCCTTCATCATTATTAAATGAGGTTTAAAGTAGGAGGGTTTATACGCATATCTAACTACAAATGTTTTAGTATGCCTCATTTATGTTGTCACAGAGCAAAACCAATGTTGAAAATTCCATTAAATCATATATGCAGTAAGTGATAATTATACTTTTAATAGACTAATGCTTTTAAGTTGCTGGGGGCTAGCTAAGATTGGAGATTAAATGACCAACAATGTCACAATTTGCTTTTACGTATAAAAAGACATTTCATGAACCCAAAAATATGGGAAGAACAGTGGCGGAGCTAGGTTTTTTCGGGGGGGGGCAAAGCCCCAAAATTTCTGAATTTTTCTTCTTCTATACTACAACTAAGGTTGAATGGTTTACATTTCCCAAAACATATTACACCTACACAGTATTATACATATGGATATGCATTTCTGTAATTCGTACTACACATAGGATTGTGAATGTAGGCCCTAAGTTCATTTTACCACTAGGGCTTTGAAGGGACGTACAAGTGTGTAATATACGCCGAGCGAAGCGAGGCCCGATTTTTTTTCCTTTTATTTGAAATTGAAGCTTTCAAATCCATTTATTTACCAAATTGTGTTGTATTAACTGATTGTTTTTTTCTTATTTTTTATGTCGGGAAGAAAAATTATCTTTAAAGCGTTTTCTAAGTGAATATTAAAGATATTTGTCAAGTCTAGTATCAAGGAATTCTTGACAATATATTGTGATCCGTGCAGTGCAGGTCACAGAATTATTTAGGCCTAATATAGTGACCGAAATCTTAAAAAGATGTTTTCACACATTACCTTCACTAAGAAGGAAAAGAAAACGATATTAATGAATATTAACCATATACTGTCTTATAGAAATAACTAATGCTATTAAGCAATTAATTTTTATTAGATGCAGAGCGTAGCGAGGCAAAGACAGAGCATATATTTTACTACATTTTGCTATAATTTGCTAAATACAAGCTTTATCAGATGCCGAGCGCGGCGAGGCAAAGAAAAAATTTGATATATTTCATTACATTTTGCTATATTTTGCCATATATACGTTCTGTTAGATTCCAAGCGTAGTGAGGCTAAGAAAAAATTGACATACTTTATTACATTTTGCTATAAGTTCCTAAATGGAACGTTTACACGATGCCGAGTGCAGCGAAGCAAAGGAAAATTTGATACATTTCACTACATTGTGCTATATTTTTCGGAAATTTTTCCCTTTTTCGGAAATTTTATAATGTTAAGCAATGTTCCGGATGTATGAAAATTTCCATTATTTTTCAGTTTTCGAGCCAGGGGGCGACCCCCCTCTGCCCCCTGTAGCTACGCCACTGGGAGAGAATATTGGGAGATGAGGTTTGTAGCTCGGAGGGTTGCCTTCTTTGTTATCTGTGGCAATTATTTAAAGTTTTCTCTTGCGGCCCATGGCAGCTATTGGGCACTTCTGTTTCTCCAGGGAATTTGCATTAATACTTGCAGCGGTATATAAAAGTATTACTCATAAATAAACATTATCCACTTTACCTGGTCAGGATGTTTCTTTTCAAGTAGGGCAGGAGTATTTTGTCAGTAATTTGAAATCAATGCTTTCATTATTTTGTAAAGACAGAATACACAAAGCAACGTACCTTGTTTGTATTGTGGTAACTCTTTGGCGTGACTGTTTGTCTCATAAAACCTCTCAAACGACTTTTGTACTTCTCGAGAGACGCCATAAAGTTCAAAAGAATTGAGTGTCTCTATGAGGCTTGAAATATCAGTTTCGCTGATAATTCCCTTTTCTCTCATTAAGTGGACAAAGTTATAGCCAGGATCCTGACTGCCATCAACTTTGTCACGTTCTGCTGGTTTAAACTCAAAAGCAGTCATAAGCGTCCGTATATGTCTACGTGTCAGGACAATCTGGAGACGAACGAGGAAATTTCCAAAGCCTGTAGTAAACAAAAGCCCAGTGATTGCAGTTTTAATGCTATGCTATTATGCATTTAGTTATATATTCCTAATTCTACATATTTGAATAGATCATTTTGCAGTTGAATGCAACAATGGGTTATTAAACTGAAAGCAGTTTTAAAGTGTACATTCTCCAAAACTGGTTTCTTCGATTTACTAATTTAGTTAGTTAGAAAATCATCGCTTATACTTTCTTATAATGTTCGATCTATGGTGAAATTAAATGAAACTTTTTATGGAGACATTTTTCATCTGACTCTAACTTCAATAAGTAAATACTTTGATGATTTTCCTATCACCTGTAGGACCGCTTCCAGCTGCGTTAGTTGTACACCTTTGACGAAAATCGTGCTCTAAATTAACACCTTCCATGGTGTATTGCTGTGGAAAAATAAGGGAGAAAGTGGCAACTAGAAATAGATATCATGTTAACTGTTTCAATGAGAGAAAACTTTTTCTTTTAAATAACTTGTTATGTCAATTGATATGTCTTTTCACTCAACTTCTAAGTTGACTGTACCTTTAAAGAAGGCGTTTGTGGAATACGAGTGCATTTCTTTCCGGTCACATAAGGTCAAATTTAAAAAAAAAAAAAAAAACTCTGAGAGAACTTTAATCTTCATTTTGTTCAACCTCTCTACAATTTCGCCGTTCTGACTTAACACCAACTATCTTAAGCTTTCGTCTCATACTAAATTTCAAATAAACCTATAACTCTAGAAGAAATTCACAGAGAGAACCTTTTACTGAGGAGCTGAGGCTGCTTTAGCGATCTACTAGACTTGTTAAAAGCCATTGCAGTAACGGAGCGTGACTAATGATGGGAGACGAGAGGCCACAAAGGGGGTGATTTCCCCAAAAGGTAAAGGTTTTTGCATTGGAAAATGCATCAACCATTCGGAAATAATTATAAGCTTACAATAGCAGTAACCGGCATTTTTCACCAAAACACAAGAATCTTCCTTAAGTTGATTGAAACACCTCGCAAAGTATAGTAATATCACTCTTTTATATTCAATTGTACACCAACCTCACAAAGAGCACCAGCGCGCTTTACCAATAGTTACCTCTTCATAAAAGGCGTCTTGTGCTCAGAGTATTGCATTCTTTGACCACAAGTGACGATTATTTCTACTGTTATCAATGTTTAAAAACAAGCGACTGCAAGTGACCTTTATCAACAAAACAAAATCAGGATCGACTTACACGAAACATATGACAAAACAAACACTATATGCATAAGATTTATCTATGATGTTCATCATGAGATATCATATTGTCAGTTGACCTTTATGTTGAATTTGACCATTGGATACCTTTTTCTATATAACCGGAAACTCTTAATGATGGTAAGATACATCATGGTGTTTATCTTGTAACATCCCGTTTGAACAGGTTTCACCTCTTCTAAAAGCCGCATTCTACCTCTGTAATCATCTTATCTATACCATGTGGAGTACAGGATGAAGATGCAAACATAGTCCTTCGGCATTTCTCGGAACTTGATACCCCTCTTGCCACCACTGACACCTTTTGTTGAATTTCAACATGAACGAATTGCTGAATATATTCACCTATGGCTCGTCTGTAGCTTATGAGACGTTATATGGTTTACAAACAAAACTAGTTATGACTGGTTATTATATATATATATATATATATAT
>WURT03643120.1:0-10086 GCA_009936505.3 Holothuria glaberrima | reverse complement strand
AAGTACCTTATACTGCGTAGAAAAGCACTCGTAGCATTCAGTGCAGCATTACCATATTGGCGTTTTACACGTCAAAAGCGCTGAATCTGGCATTTTTGCGATGGTGTTGGTGTGCAGAACTTTAAAACATATTCCAAACAGCATTTTGGCATTTTTTGGCATATTTTACATTTGGCTTTCAATTTCTTTAAAACTGAATGTTTTTACACAATTTTGTAGGAAACTCTGACAAAATGAATATTTTACACCCTAAAATCCACACTGAGCCACAATTGGATTTCATAACTCAGTCTGTGTTTGTAAAAACCAGGATTATTTTATATCAAAGTGATGATTTTTAAGCAATTGGAGTGTTAATTTTTATGTGGCGTTTTTTTTGACCATGCTGAATGCCACATTTGATTGCCTCACAAAATATCTGGCAACACTGATTCAGTGATGAAAATATCATTTTTGGGGTCAGACAATGAGCTGGACAGGCTTGAAGAATGAAAATGTTGCCCAAGGCAGATTAACGTGCAAACTCAGAATACATCTGGATATATTTCCTACTTAAAAATTCCTTAACTTGTACCTTTGCCTGAATGCTAGCCTGAGTGAAACTATACAACATGGCAGTATAAACGTACTATACATGGGAAGTTATGGACTTGAACTACAGCCACTTCTCCTCTGCTGCCAAAGGCCCCCCCCAGCCCCCACTCCCCATCCTGCTTTGATATATACCTGGATGTTTTTTCAACCACTACATATCCACATTTTCCTTTTGTAACAAGTCTACTATTTGTGCATACAGGTCACTTCGTACACCACAATATCCTAAGTTCTACAAAAGACACACAACTACAGTTTGTGCAGAAAAGTCACTAAACTTTCAAGTTTTAGTCATTTCTACAAAAGACAACTTGATACAATATAACATCTTTAAGCTCATACCATGTTCCTCCTGCAGCCTCTCAAAGACGGACACTTCAAGGATCTTTCCTGATAAAGATGGAGAATTAACTAACAACCAGACCTCAATCATCTTTCCTCAGATGTACACTGATTGTCTTCCCAACCTCATTTTCTTTTCCATCTGACCTGAAAATCTATTACTGAACAAAATTTTGCAACCTCTTCTCCATCCTATGGGAAATGTACCTAATGATGATGACCTCTCATCTTTGAAGTAGACAAAAGTCTTCTAACTTCAGGAGGCTCACATGTTTTACTGCCAGAGGTTCAAAAAATAAAGAAGTTGGAGGATTAATTCCTACCAAGAAACTAGCCATGTGTAACTTATGACAAAGTAGCTTAAAAGACAAAAATTACTCCTTTCTCCCAGGTTGTGTTGATACAGCAGGGAGACACACAAAACACACACACCTCTAATGATCTCCCTTGAGGCCCTAATTATTACCATTTTCAGGTCAAATCCGTACAGATTTTGATCACTTTTTACAGCAACAAGTCATCAGAGAGACTGTCAAATTCCACACAATTTTCATTTCATGAAATATTTTACTCTTAAAGAGACCAGTTCTGAAATCTCTGAACAACTGTTATATTATCCTCCCCGTCAATTACGTTCCAGAGAAGGCGAACAACTGAGACCATCCAATTAAACCTCTGCCGCTAACTAAAATAATTGACAAAGTTGAAAAAAAAAAATATTTTACAATACTTTTTCAATTTTCACAATTTTTAAGTTGTCATTTTTGGCAGCTGTCTTTTCAACAGCAAAATATTAATGTGATGTACACAGAAACTGTGTCTTTTGCTTGATTAAGATCAACAAAGTTATGTCCCAAACAAGACAGATAAATGATAACACTGGCATTCCACATTTCATGCAGAAAGGGTCTCTGCAAAATTCTGCAAATGCTTGGCCAGCAAACAGTAGGAAAAGGGAAAGTTATAATGAGTCACATACAGGAATGTTATGATAAGGAGGTCACTTTCTGAAAGACTAATAGAATGTTATCAAACATCAAGTCACTTCAAAAATCACCATTTTACTGACAAACTTTTCCTAACTCATTTCTAATCAAGGCACCACTATATATATGAAAGGTAAAATTCATGAAAAAAGCAGGATACTGTAAGACACTCACAAATAACAATGCTCCTACTTGGTCAGAAATCAAAAGAGTAAGATGAATTCTGAAAAAGGATTCATAGAGGACACCCTGTATTTAGTTTACTTAATCTAGACGCCAATGCAAAAGTATGCGCAGTAGTAGTATGGGAGATGGGTAAGGAATAGTCTGCAGTCTGCTGACCTAGTATTTGGGTCACTTTGTGGCTGTGGCTCCCATACTAGATCAGCAAATATCTGTCACTTTAAAACTGGGCTTTTTTGCCTTCAAAAAGTTTGATGGTCTCGGAATTATTTTTTTTCAAATACTCTCACTCACATACACATACACACACACACATATATATATATATATATATATAAATAAATATATATATCTATATATATATACAGTATGTTTATGTTTGTTAATATTTTTCATAATATATATATACATTAAACTCTTCAAACATTGATCAATACAGATCCAACATTTATTCCTTAATACCAAGACTTTTTGCAGATTCTTGCCTGCAATATTTCCATTATAATAATATAATTCCAATCCATCCTCCATACAGTTGACTTACAGTAATTCACCAACGAGCTTTTTTGAAGCATCAAATTTTAGTCTACACTACCCCTTTAGCAGCAAGATCAACACTTGATGAAGCATTTATTGGTCATGAACTTCCCCCTATTAGCCTAAACAGGTGATGATGGCTTGATTTCAATTTAAAGTTGCTAAAGGTCTTTTGCTGGCATTTTTCAACCTGCAACAACCTGCAATTAACTGATATGGTGAGAAATGACCACAACTTGCTTGTCCTTTTGGGAGAAAGAGGGGGGACCTGTTAGAGACAAAAGATGCCATTATACAACCCAGCATGCATACCAATTCTTAGAGGTGTTACAAGATGGAGACCAGTCTAGTGCCAGTAATCATCCTAGAAAATACCCAGAGTCAAGACTCACCAGTTTTTATTGGGCTGTTTTTTTGCTCACATTTTGTAGGACATCATCATTTTAATTACCATCATTTTTGGTAACTGGAGGGTGCATTGTGTCTACTTCTGGTAGGTTCCTGAATGAACCTTTCCCCTTTTCCCCAAATTATAAAGGGACAAAGAGAGTCAAATATTTGGTAAAGTGACAGATGATATAAAAGCCTGTCCCCTATCTTCTAGTTCCACCCCATGCAACCTCTTCTGCCCTTGATGCTCAGTGATAGGTTTACACAAAACTATCAATCATTTAATAGACTATGGCCATGTTAAATACAACTTCCCTAAACCCCTGACTTTGTTTTCCAACAGCCCATCCTTATTTTTCAATTCAACTTGTTCAGGGCTATCAAAGGAAATATCATTTGATAGCTGTTTACTGTATACCACCTTTCACATTTGTCCAAAATTTTTCCTAATGGATAACTACGCTGCAGATTACCAGATTATCCTTTTCTGTTCTTGGTAATCTTTCAACTATTTAAGAAGAAATCTTACGTCACAATGCTGTTGAGACCTTAATTCAGAGTCCAGAAAGCTCTGTTCCTTTTTCTCCATTCACCATGTGATGTTTTTCACAGAATGAATGCTATAGACATATGGAAGATTCTTACAAACATCTATTGTAGTTGTCCAAAGCTTTAGTCTTTAAACTAGACTAGAAATTTTCTTAAGATTTGGGTTTCAAAAGCATAGCACTCAAATGACACATCTTTTGAACAATAAATTTACAAGACAAAAGTGGACATCTCAAACAAAGGCAGATTTTACACGCCAGTTGATACTTGTTTAAGTCGTACAATCATGTAAGTTTCCTTTTCGTTGTTCAGCCTAAAATTGGAAAAGCTCTAATCCACAATCAAGCTATTGATAGCATACAATGGAGGATGCATGGATGAAAGTACACCTGCATTTTGACCATTACAGCATACAGAAGTTATAGCATGCATTTTTGTTTTAAAAAGGTTGGTAGTATGTATTTAATGTTCTGCAACCCTATACTATTGCAACTATACCATCTGCTACTCTCTTCTCTCCTTCTTAGCTATTTTATCTTTGTTCGCTGTGCCTACCCCCTACCTCCCCAGTAAGGACCTCCAAACCCTGCATTTACTCTCCTGGCTGTACATAGTATAACTCTACATCCTTTCAACATCACTACCATCTAAACCTTCATTCACACTGTGCAATAAACCCAGGAGCATGGAGAAGCAGCTCCCTGCAGTGCATGACTACAGCCATGTAGAAACAGAGCCAACAGCAGACTGGCAATAAAGACAAGCAACATTAAAAGCCACCTGGATACAGGGGTAGCACCAGACTGCTGCCAACTATGAGGAAGAGACTTTACTCCCTTGAGAGCAGCAAGCCTGACAGGATGAGAAGGAGGTAATGTTCAGTGAGATTGAACAGTTGTCTCTCTTCATCACTGGATGAGTCTAACATCTTGATTCACTCCTATTGAACATATGTTCCTGCTGTCTCTGTATGAAAGACTGTGCCTTTACTTTATATTAAAGGGTACATGCATGCATTCACCCCTAACTCAGTTTGGCACAACAATTCAATCTATAAAGTCATAGATAATTCCTAAATAACTTACCTCAAAAGTAGCTTTTGAAAGTTGTTTCACAAGATACATATAACATACATCCCAGATGAACCAGGGATTATTTTACATACATACTGAAAAATTCATTAAAATTTTATGATTAAACCCAGTCTTTCCTGAATTGTTAATCCCAGTTAATATGTGAATTTGGGTAAGTATATACATGCCCCTTTTATATAGAGATGTGCCCTTTTTACAAGACAAGAAGAGGAAATCCAGATACTTGTAAAACCATCTCTTCCTTGTTATACAAATAATTATCACAAGATCGCTCTCTCTCACGTTAAGTAGACAATGTGAAAAGTAAAACATTACAACATCTAAAATGTAAGAGAATCTACCTTATGAAAGATAGATCCATATCTGTGCACAACAGAACCAGAAAGTTCTGACAACAAATGAGAACTAAAATTTGACAAACTTTTCTCACACTACAAGAACCTAACCAAATGGGATGAATAGAATGAAAAAAAAAAAAACATGGCAACTTTTAATAACCTATTCATACAGTTCATACATGACCTGGGAAATTCTGACTAAGTAAGTAGCAAGCTGCTCTTCACTAGCCTTAGAAGTTTAATCAGCTAAAATATTGAAAGTCAAGACATTAATCTCTGCAGAAATGCCGCCCTCAACATTCTTGGTGACAGATGAATAGTTCGGATGGCATGTTCATTATACACAAAAGAGGTATCTTCAACAAGTAATGTACAGACTTACTGTAAATATTCCAGGTTCTCAGTCAGATAATAAATATTCAACCCTTGTATTGCATTCCAACAAAAGGATGCAGCATCTGGAGTTTTCAGTATCTTCATAATGTCAAATGAAGATATCACCATTCAGTAGGTTGTAAGGTGACATAATGGCAGTTTGCATAGATTTTGTACAAGTCTTCTTGCTTTCCCATGAAAAGTTAGGTTTACATAGTGACATCTACACATGATCATGTGATCATGACTTGGATTATTTTGACTCAACACTCAGAATGACAATCCTGATAAACACAATCTCTGACTTAATCTCATGCTTCTCATATACATAGACAGCAATCAGAAGCGGTTTCACATTTAAGAAAAAAAAAAAACCTTTTCTCGAATACAGTAGAGCTGCTCTTAGGAGGTTTCAAAAGTCACAAGTCAATCCAAAACAAGGTAATGTACTTATACTCATCCTGCTGTACTCACCAGACTTGCAGCTACAGAGGTTGAGATGGGGAGGGGGGAGGAGTGTAAAAGGGAGGTCCTGTATGCCAGAGACTGGTATAAAACACTTGGCACTCACAGTCAAAGCTATATTCTTAAAACTGTCAGATATATCTAAGTATCTAGGTATAGAGCTCCATCAGTGCTGACTTTACCATGATAGTAGTATACAAAAATTTGAGCCAGTCTTGAAGGAACTTGGGAGTGATTTTTGGAGTACCTTATTAAAAGTTTTGTTCATGTAATACACCAATAGCCTATAGCTCCAATTAATCCAGAGCATTTCACCATCTTTTCAACAATCATACAATCTGTTGAAAGCACTCTGTTTGCACTCTTACAGAAACTAACTTCAGACCCCACCAGTAAAACTGGTCTCTGCAGTAGCTATAACCCTGGTACACACACTTGAAGTACAGTAAGCTTGCACCATCTCCAATAGGGATATAAGCAAAAAAATGAGAATAGCTCAGAAGCGAAGACAATGGAGGTATTAAACAATGTTAGGTATAAAATTGCATGGCACAATTTAATGAATCATAAATGGAATGCCCTGATTTTCTAAGCGTCTACAGTAGCTTATTGACATGTTGCAACTCTCACTCAGACTTTCTCCATCCACACTCCCAAGTCAAACTGGTTTAAGGAGGAGATAATTAGCCAAACAGGTCAGGTTAAAATAACCACTGGAACTCGCAACTGATGGCTTAGATGTTTTTTAATGTCCATGTCAGAAGGATGCTGAGAGGGCTGTGTCTTTAAGGTCACTACGAAAATAATTTACAAGGTCATTGATTAACCTGATAAGAGATAGTCATATATTGTACATGATCTAATCAGCTGTTCACTGTGTAATGATCATGTACACCAATTACCAATTTTACACAGATAACATCCTACGAGGTGAAAAGAATCCACTTGTAAATTATGTTTGATAATACTATATCTGTGACTGCATTGTGTTTGTTGATGATGTACTGATATTATCGATACTACCCACATCAATTTTTTGATTTTTGATATTGGCACATATATTGATGATCAGATACCATTATTTTGCAAATAAGCCTACTTTACTCAAAACCATAGGCTTCATGTGCTATGTATTTGATCACTATTCCACTTTACTATGAAGGTCAAGTACAAACATAAAACAGTTGACTGAGGGAGTGCAGTGCCCATCAATAGGCAGGCACCAAACATAATCAGGTGTTTGGATGAGAGAGGTAACATGGTCATTAAATATTTAAGCAAAAGCTAAAATTTTGGGATTTACAGTCTGGCATGCTGAAAGGAAATAACACACTCTTTGCATTAAATGCATTTTAATCAAAAATCAGATGAATGTACAGTAAGTAATGTTGACCAGGACTAGAGGTGTGCATAGACCCAAACCTAGACCAAACTGTAAGTGCCCAGATTCAACAGTTTGGGCATCAAATCCTAGACCAATGCACACCTTCAGCTGGTACTAATGAAAACCAATACCTAATGCACCACTAGAATTTGTAACAGTCAAACTGCAAAGCCACAGAAAGTGTGGGAAACCTTCAAGTCTCTACAGCTATGCCTATCTCTCCTCTCCCTCTCCCCCTTCCCCTACCTGCATTCTTTCTAACCTTGATGGTACCATTCCAAGTCAGTAAGAAATGAAGCAAAGCAGCTTTAGGTCTAATATCAAGCAAAAATTTACAATGTGATTATTTTCAAAAAATTTTAAAATCATTTTATTGATGCAAAAATCCATGTCACAATGAAAGGGGTAGCCCATAAATTGCAGGTAAACCGTAACTGTTTTTCATACAAATGTATTTGCCTCTGGATTTATATGTGGCTTGTAGCAGAACATGAAATTCAAAAGAACAAAATGTCCAATTACAAGTTACCAAAACCTTAATTAAAACCAAATTTCGAGGAATTGAAAGCCACAATCACAGCTGCCTCAGTTTGTCGAACTGAGTGCTGGGTGAGTGGCCAATCACACTGATGATAATCAAAATCCTTGTTGACTGCCATTACTCACTCCCCCTGTGATCTTTTACAAACATCAGCAAAACTCCTCACTTCTGTCATAAAATGTCCTGCTTCATTTCAGTTGCTTCCAAGCTGGTCCATTCGGCACACGTGCTGTTCAAAATGCTAAACCACCTTTGCAGAGAATTTTGATGAAATACTGCCCTAAGTCACAACTCAGGTCACGCTTCTCATCTCTTCATGCTTACACACATAAACACAACCTAAAATTATGAAAGTCAAAGGGGAAGCTGTTGACAGGGGTCCCAAGCTTTGTTTATTCTACTGGGGAAGGTGGAGCTTTTTTATGACATACCTCCCTAGCTTTTGGTCAGACATTGGACTATCACTGTCAAGGGTAGTTAAAACATAAAAGTGTCCTCTGCTATGATTTCAGGGAGTGCACTGATCGGTGTGACACACGGACATTGGGGCTTTATAAAGGGTACAGAGGTAGTTTCTTTACAAACCCTGTTGTCTTTGGCACTTTTCATTACGATGGCCTTCCTACAGAGGTACACTTTGAAGTTGCATGAACTGAGGAAACCCACTGTATGATGAATGCAGTGGTTTGCAGTTATACTATTCACCTCCTGCTACTTTGAAGATCTAATGTGATCCATTTATGTTGAACAAAGCGAAAGAAAGAAAATGACGGGCTGTAAAGAAAGGGGGTCCACACTTTGATGAGAGTGTAATTGCTATTAAATCCAGTTTCAAAACATGTAAATAAAAATCTCAAATAAAGTTTATCATCAGATCAGAAAGTTGACAGATCAGATGGTTGAAGAAAGAATAATTAAGTAACTTACCATCCCTATTTTTCTCCAGATCTTGTCTTAGAGAATTAGATTCCACTTGCACTCTTTTTTTCTCATCCTCCATGAGTAGTTCTTGCACAGTCTTCTGGGATGCAGATTTACCACTGCTCCTGCGTGAGAGCGAGGTAGATGGTTTGACATCGCCAAATCCAGTGGCAACCAGCGATGTGGTTGTTGCAGGCACATTGGTACTGGTTCCTGGTTGAAGTAATATTGTATTTGAATCTCCTAGATTAGTTGGTGCCAGAAGTACTGTTGGATTGTTATTGCCGCTATTAGCATCAACTGCTGTTTGTAACTGTGCGGCATTCAAATTAGTTAAAATAGTCGTGTTCCCTGAAGTTAAATTTGCAGGCGCCACCAAAAACGTTGTGTTGTTACCTGGCGCCTGATTATTTGGGGGGTTCTGCAAAGGAAATGGGTTCAATATTATTGTCTGTGGTGACACAGTGGTACCAGGATTTATAAGTATAGTATTGGGATTAAATAGAACAGGTTGTGTAGTTCCAGCAGTCTGTTGTAACACAATAGGAGTTGTAGCAGGAGCAGTATCACTAGTTATGGTGATGTTGTTAGTAGATGGTGGCAAGTTAGGCAGGATAGCTCCATTGGTATTTATTATTTGTAGACTACCATCAGGTGCCTGGATGATCTGGGGTCCATTTGCTCCTTGTTGTGCCAGTGGATTCAACAACTGGCTCAATAAATTTTGTACAGCTTGATTATTATCCATACCACAGTTGAGTGAGATCCCTCCCATATTGACCTCTGGGACAGATTTCTGTTCAGGTTGCATAAATGACTGTGGTTGCACAGGTGCATTATTTTCAACCACCTGCACTACTTGCTGTACATGATTCTGTTCTACAGTGGTAGGCTGTTCTTGTTTGACAGTTACTGGTAGTTGACCCTGGTTGGATGGTTCCCCCATCTCCATATCCTGCTCTTGGAAGAGAGAATATGCCATACCTTCTGGACTATTCACTGCAGTGGAGGTATCCATTGAAATGTCCCCAGGAGATTTAGCCTCTCCCAGCGGTGAGGACACCTCCATCTTGCTTCCTTCACGTAACAATGCTTTTAAACTGAAACCAATGTGTTGTCTTCCTTTGTTCAAAGTAATTATTCACCAAATCTTCTGCAATTAAAAAGAAAGTAAGTGATAACATTAGCATACCTATATCCAAAGTAAAAATGAATTATATTCCAGAAACAAATCTGTCATAAAAGCCATTTCCTTTTAATACAGGAAGCAAAACGTATGACTTATCTGTGTGATGATCATGCATAATCTGCATCAGATCATCCCATACAAAATTACAAAACTTAGGTCACAACCTTCAGCTGAATGTTGTACAAGACAAAACATACA
>WURT03643109.1:0-19774 GCA_009936505.3 Holothuria glaberrima | reverse complement strand
GTCTATTGTTAAGGTTAGGGTTAAGGAAGCAAACACAAAGGAAATAACAATGAGGTCCTCAGGTTGATAGAAAAAAACTTGGGTGACCCTGTATGTGTGCGCAAGCTGTCTAGGTTGCAGCATGTATGTCTGTGTATGTGACGCTTAGGTTGTAAACAAGATATCTCAAGATAGCAATGACTGACACTTTTCATATTTGGTATATAGATTTTTCATGTTAAGAGGAACGACTCTATTGTTTTGGTAGAAGTCAAAGGTCATTTGAGGTCACCAGAGGTCAAAAAACGAAAACATTGTAAACACGGTATCTCAAGATTGGAATGACTGACACTTTTCATATTTTTTATGTAGATTTGTCATGTTGAGAAGAAGAACCCTTTTGATTTTGGTGGAGGTCAAAGGTCATTGAGGTCGCCGGAGGTTAAACTGCCAAAACCTTGTAAATGGCTTGTAAACAAGATATCTCAAGATAACAATAACCGACACTTTTCATATTTGGTACATGGATTTGTCATGTTAAGTAGGAAGAACTCTATGGGTTTTGGTGGAGGTTAAAGGTCATCTGAGGTCAGCGGAGGTTAAACCGCTAAAACCTTGTAAACACGATATCTCGAGATAGCCATGACCGACACTTTTCATGTTTGGTATATAGATTTTTCATGTTGAGAAGAAGAACCCTATTGTTTTTGGTGGAGGTCAAAGGTCATTTGAGGCCCCTGGAGGTTAAAAACTGCGAAAACCTTGTAAATTGCTTGTAAACACAATAACTTGAGATAGGGATGACCAGCACTTTTCTTATTTGGTATATAGCTTTGTCATGTAGAGTGGAAGAGCTCTACTGTTCTGGTGGAAGTCAAAGGTCATCTGAGGTCATGGGGAGTCAAACACTGAAAACCTTGTTAACAAGATATCTCAAGGTAGGAAGCTTGGATACATTCCATACTTAATATGTACATGCCTTATGGTGAGAAGAACCATGTTATCTTTGGTGGAGGTTAAAGGTCATCTGTAGTCACCAGCAGTCAAAGTCCGAGAACCCTCTGAACAGGTTTTCTCAATGTAGGAAGCTTGGTCAGATTTCATACTTGGTACATGGATGCTTCGTTTTTGGAGGAAGAATTATTTTGTTTTGGGGGAGGTCAGAAGTCATCTGGGGTCATTAGAGGTCGAAAAGCAAAATTTCCCCAGAATTTCCAAGAAAATCTCAATATTTTCTAGGGCAAGGAATCACTAAGCCTTTGGGCTTTCTGGTTATAGGTTAAATTTTTTTAAAAAATAGGCCCCTTTTCCCGAAAGTATAGGCTTTCTATAGGTTAAATGTAGGTGGATCTTAATAAACCAAAAGAAAATTAGGCACCGAAAGATATATATATATATATATATATGTATACATACATATATATATATATATATATATAAGACAACATACCTTTACTCGTTTTGTTTCCTTAAGTAGTTTGTCACGCAGCACCCCTGGGTACCATGACTGAATGCTAAGTCTTGAGACATGGGTGTCCCAGGAACGAGTGCATAGGCGTAGGAAGCTGCTGAAGACTGGGGGCTGAACCTTGTTTCGGATCACCGTCCTGGGGAGGGGTTTAAGGGAGGGGAAGCCCCCTCCCCCTTTGGAAAATTTATGAATATTTGAGGGTCCTTAGATGCAATTTGGTGCATCATTTTTGACATATTTTTAAGGTAAATTACTGCATATTTTTTATATTTCTAACCTCTTTGAAAATTTTTTTTGATATTTCAGTGTCCTCAGATACAGTATGGTGCATCTTTTTGGACAGTTTTAAGGTAAATTGCTGTACTTTTTTGACATTTCGTACAAAGCAGACAACTAACCCCCAGCCCCAAGCTTCCTACACCCGTGATGCAGTGTGCACTGAAAATATTCACGACAGGTCTGAAACAAAGCTATAAAGCTAGAGAGTATAATTATTTTTTCTTCCGCTTTTCGTTTCTTTACTAATTTACACTTCACAGTGAAAAAAATACAAAATATTAGTTTTTTATAGGTTTTATAGGCATCTTCTAACAAATATAGGTCTCATTTTTTAATATAGGATTTTTATAGGTTTTATAGGAATTATAGGTTCACTTGAACGACTAGGCCACTGTGCAATGCATACGCGACTCGCACGCGATATGCTGTGCAGAATGCATATATATGCATAGCGTACAGAGTGGAGATTGTTCGAAAATTAGGGTTAATAAAAAAGGCAAAAATGCAAGATCATTTAGCCAACGTGTTCATCAAACTGAGTGAAAAAGAAATAAAATGTGTTTAACAAACAGTAAAATGTCATTTTTTTAATTTCTGGGTTTTCAAGTTTACTTTGTTTAATTACACTCACACTGTTGTGCATGCAACTTTTTTGTCTTCTCTTTCAGGCAGATTTGACACGTGCATAAAAAAGGCCTCATCCTCCTTTTCTAAAAAATTCTGAACGGGAAACATATCTTTTTCTTTAATGGCCTAATACATCATGTGTATCAGCTAATCCATTGAGTGTATCAACTAACCTACCAAAGTGTATCAACTAACCCACTCGGTAAGGTTCGATGATACCTTTGACGGACATTTTTTACAGGCCACCATACCTCGTGTAACACTGCAGTGGATATGGCATGCTTCACAGACATACACAAGATGACAAGATGATGTTTGTTTTGAAGAATTCATGAATAATGTCCAGCTAAAAGTCTTCATGGGAGCTTAGCATAACTGAAAAACGTATCAACTAACCCGCCTGTCCCCTACGTAGGGAAATATCGCCGTCAACGTAATTACAGAGGGATCTCAGTCACGTGACTTCAACCAATCAGACGCAATATTGAAGGGCAAGATCGCTAACCTGGCCTCAGATAGTAAACTAACATATATGCCTGTATGAAGTGTCTTAGCTAGCATCATTAGTACAAAAAATGTATTGAACAGTATGTGTGGGAAATATAGCAGTAGCATCCGGGTACGTTGGCTTTTAACGAACTATGGAAGATAAAAGGAAAAAACACTTGCCCCTCTCTCACAATTCCCAGATTCATATTATCAATTCTCCAATGATAACGGTGATGAAAATATTTACATACATCTCCATTTTGCTCAGTTTTGTGAAACACAACTCAATTCGCTGGTATGGTAAATATTAGTGACTGTGTGCTGATAGTACTATTACTGCAGTTATTATTGGTGGTTGTGGTGTAGTTGTAATGAGTGTGGCCTTTACAGAAAGGGGTCCCAGGATCGAATCCCTCCGGGTACAGCTAACTGTTTTGAAGCTGTCCTCCATTTATTGATGGTTTTGTGTAATTGTTTCATTCTTTGAAATAATTAGGATTCTTGGTTACGTTTCGGCGTTGGTGTATGACAGTGTGGCGACCTGGCGGCTACCACTCCTTCCAGTCTTTGGGGAAAAGTGGTCCAAAGACTATAAATGGCGGTACCGGGAGCAGTACTACACGCCTGCCTCGATCGTAATCCACTGGGCACTAGGCGAAAAGACAAGGAAAAATTTCGTCAGTGTTCATCCGCGATCACACGATCAGGGTTCCCAGATAGCCTTAAGTGGCTTCCTGAACCCGATGCAATCAAATCAAATCAAATAAATATTAAGCGAGTGCCACCTCGAACTCGACTACTGTTACTTCCCCATAATCTTCTTTATGCTCAGCATAATATGGCAAAAGATGTACAATATTCTATATATGATAGGTATTTTCTACAGAAATCGTCCATAAAAGAGAGAATAATATTAAATGTAATGTCCGAGTATTAGATAGTAGACTTCGATTCAGTGCTAAAAACCTGGAGGCAGTCTAATATAGACTAACAAATGGTGTAGTTGTAGGTCTTTTAAATTCCACAAGTGGTGTTGAGACTACTCTTTTACCATACAATACCATAAAAAATAAAAACATAAAATAAAATAGTGTTATGACTTTTCATCTTTTAAGTGTTCCCAACATAGGCCTACTTGAAAAATTCTCCACTTTTGTGGTAAACGATTTTTTGTACCTTCATAATATTGCAGGACTAAGAAACGCCAAAAATATAACATTTATCTACTACTTCATGGACATTTTTTTCGGAAAACGTAAAAAATGTTGCATGCAATGTGAACAGGTCATGAGACATGAAAGACATATCATGTCGTATTGCAGTTTGCAATGGGCGTATTCAACCATAGAAAACCAATAGCGCTAGATAACTATAATTTCCAAGAAAATAGACCATCACTATGGAGTTAATTCATACAAATGGGTAGACCAAAGGTTAGTTGATACACGTATCAGCGCGGGTTAGTTGGTACCTATCGACTAATCCTACTCTGCTTGTATCAACTAACCCACCCATAGCTTTTCTACACAACACGTTGAACCCACATGCTTATATGTATTATCATGGAAGTGAAGCAGCTTCGGCTGAAAGTCAATTTCACCAATTATAATAAAACAACTAAAACTCCTGTGAAGTCTCTATATGTGTTCTCACAATAACTCTAACTGCTGTTTTTACTCAGGAGAACAAAATCTAGTTTTTTCCAAGTATTTGAACCTCCGTCTGTAACTTTGGGAGCTACTTGTCAGCTGTGGGTAATTTAGTCAGCTAATAAATAGAGGGCAGTATTTACATACTGTTTGTTTCTCGAGGCTCGGAAGGACGGTGTATCAACTAACTCGCCTCTCCCTTACAATATCTAGCCAAAACAACGGACTGCGAGTGGCGTACAGTGAAGAATGCTCAGACACAACGTATGGCCTGCACTTAATGTAGACCTAGGGGTACAAAACTTAACTGGAAGATGTCCCACAGATGTCATAAAAACAAACAAAAATTCGATATTTGCCTTCGAAAATATCCTTTAAGCTTGGTAGATTCCATTCTTCTAGTTTGTCGCTCACGAAGCCTTCATATTTTGTTTGAAATTGTTGCTGTAATGACTGAGTTGTTCGCAGTTACTGCGTCGAATGTTGCGGGACAGTGAGGGTATCATTATCACAATTTAAAATGGCTGGAATAATCGGCCAATCGGAAACGAGCATACGCAGTTCTTGGTAAAGTGATCTTTGCGAAGTACCAGATTTGTGTTGACCTTAATTAATTACATGGAGATTAACCAGGAGCGGTGTCAAAGTTGCCAAAAGCTCCACCAGGAAATTTTCACCAGATAGTTTTAGAGTGTAATATCTCCTAAACGGTAAAGCTGACTTTCTTCAAACTTGGTCGGAAGGTACCCTTGAGGAAAACCTTGTACCACACTGAAGTAAAGGTCAAAAGGCAAAGATCATATTCGGTCAAAATCACCTTCTTTACTGTATTTTTACGAGGAACATCCAACTGACATAAAGCTTCGCACATATCATAAAGATGTCTAGAAATACCGAAATATGTGGTTGTCATGGCAACGATGTTAATTTGATGGAAGGGAAAATGTTTATATTTTTAAGCGAAATTTTGTGTCAAAAGCTACTCCTAGTGGGCCGGAAAGATTTTCTTTTAACTTGTGGGAAGGTACCCCAGGATGGAAGATTGTGTCTCGCAAACCCGAAAGAAAAGGCCAGAGGTAAAAGATCAGAGATTGCGTAAACATTGTGTACTGGCTATAATTCCAAGGGCAAACATTGCCCTAAGGTGAAACGTAACATGTACGGAAGCATTACCTAATTCTGCCACAATATGTGGTTGCCATGGCAACCAAGGTCAAAGGTCTCGTAATGGAAAGTGAAATATATTTAATGGCAAAATTGTGTCATTTTATTCTTACTTGTTGGTTGGACCAATCGTTCTTAAAGATCAAAGGTCAGATGTCAAAGGCCAAATTATGTAATTTTTTTTGGCTAAATTTCCAAAATGAAAAATTGCACTGACATGAACTTCACACATAGAATAGGAATATCAAGTTCTACCAAAATAAGTGGTTGAAAACCTAGGTCAAAGGTCACGTGACAGAAGGTCAAATACGCATTTTTGTGTCAAAAAAAGAGTTGTTTGCACCGATTTTCTTCAAACTTGGTGAAGAGGTGTCGAAGGTGGGAAATTGGATCTCGTGGACCCCCAGTAGTAAAGGTCAAAGGTCAGAAACGAAATATGTAGAAATTTTTCCATATATATTTGGTTCAATGGTGATGCGCGTCGATATTTGTTACAGTTTTCATATTGACAGGTGTGATAGTGATGAGATATTGATAGACACACAAATCCGTGGAATGCCCAATTCTTTGATTTTGACCAACAAGTTCACAGGGGATAGGGGAACGGCAAACGTTTGGAGCACGTTCCCCTGGCCCTTCTTGGCGACGCCATTGGCTGTGATGTTATGATTTTACCCTTACTACGAACCTTCCTCCAACATAGAGTAGAGTAGAGTAAACTTTATTAAATCCCATAAAGGAAATTACAGTTTTGCGGCAAAAGGAGTAAAAGTATAAAATGATAATGTACAAGAACATCGAAGACAAAAGGTGTAAAACAATGGATACGAAGAGAAAGGCCGTTTAAAAACATGCGAGGATCCAGGGTAAGGGACATTACCATCCCCAGTACTTTTTCGCCACTGCTTTTTTAATCAAGGCAAACACAAAGCAGCACTTCAATGATCAGCGTGTGCGTACTTATCGTCATCGCCAGACTGATGCCAGAAACTCGCATGAGATGGTGTCTTAATTTCAAAATACCTAATCTTTTTCTAGTCTGTTCCGAATTGCCGTAGACACTGTATAATGACGCTCGATTCTATAAAAAGAAAGTATGTTATTTACTTATTATGATTGCAGCATGATAGGAAATTGCATTTAAAAGAGCTTATTTCTGGATTTTCCTGGGGTAAAACCAGGTCCCTTCCCCACGTAAAGGATTTGCGCCTTTGGGGTCTCTTCTGGATTTGTAGCAAGTCACCATAGACTTTGGAGGGAGCTTAACTTGAGGATAGCAATCAGTGAAAGAAAAGTTCACAATAGTGTCGTAGAGCAACTGATTGAAATTAAATCCAAGTATTTTTCTGCAATATTGTCAGTCAATTCGAATTCATCGATGCATCCCCAAAGTGGAAGTTACAGCTAGATTTCGATAAAATTAAAACTGAAATACATATAACGTCATCCCACAAATTAATATCTGAGTAAAGATATACAAAGGCACTTTCACGGTAGATTTCAAGCGTTTTTAATGTTTCTTAGGGGTTGTTCAGCTATGCAAATTTTGCTTTAAAAAGGCGGCTGCAAGTAAAAAAAAACACTATTTATGCACTTTTAGTATAGTTAGTTGATCACATAATGAAGAAGAGTACAATAACAAACATTTTTATTTATTAGCAAATAATCATGAGAAACTTATGCGTGAAGTTGAAATGTAATAGCAAAGAGTAAAAGCGCAAAACTTTTAATCAAAATATTTTACAACTGGTTTCATATCTTGATGTGAATACCCATTTCATTCTAATCACTTAAGTTTGCTAAAGTATGTATGTGTTATACATTTTAAAAAGTATTTTGAACAACGTAGGCATTAGCGGCTCGGGGAACTTGCCCCCTCCCCAAAGTTTTCAAAGCATGGTCTTCAATTTTCCAAAAAAAAGATATTCGCTATGACATAAATAAAAATTATTTCTTAATTTGGGCAAATTATCCCTACTATTTCACAAATGCCATATATTATTTATAAAGTATAAACTAATTAGTAGTTGTCAAGTATATATTTCGTAATAATTTTAAAATTTCAGTTTACTGGGTCATTCGACCACTGGTTATGATTTCAAATTATTTCCAGGCCCGTGTGCAGCTCCTTCATAGGCGGGGGGATATTCTAGTTTGCGATATAATGACAAAATGTCAAACCGTCCCATAGGGGAGCCATTATCAGTTGGTAAATATATTACTAAGAAAATTTCTTTTGCTAAGAATATCTCAACCATTGTCGGAAACGTAAGTTGTAATCTGGTATTAGACATAGGCTAAATACGCTTCGTGATGTCACTTCTTGTATAGTACTACACCTGAAGGGTTGCACAATGTAGCACGCATTGTTAAGCATGCATGTCTTTACATATGAACCTAACTCATCTATGGGAACTATGCGAAATTTATTTCTTCCGCACCATGGGTTAATCCTTCCTCCTTTAAGTGGGTTTAAAAGTAAAGAAGTGAATAACTTTGCAATGTAATGCGAAGAATAAAGATTAATAGAGTGCCTTCAAAACGATTGGCCTATTTTTTCGGCACGCTTGGTGCGCTTTTTTCAGTCCCTCAATTTGTAATATTGTAATACTTCAGCATCACAAATGGGCCTGCAATCAGTGCAAGCTTTGATATATAAAACAAATGATCACCTTGTGATAACTGTAATCTGTCCAGTTTCACGCATCATAATGTCATTTAAAGTGTAACGGTAATGCTGGAGTTAAATCCCTACGATTTTGCAGACACTTCAGAGCTTTCAGGGGTCTTTGCCGCGTTGATTCTCATCCACGACTGCAAGCAGTTTTACTGGGTGTCACGAGGACTGATCAGCATAGGTATGTTTGCAAAAAAGTTTAACGGGGATGTAGCCTACACGTAAAGTGTTTATCATAGGAGGAGAGCATTTCAACGTGGCCAAGGGATCCCTTGATAATTAATGCCCCTGGCCGGCGAGCAGTCTTAAGATTTTTTAGATGGCCCGTTATAATCAAAAGGTTCACCACCTTTCTTTCAAACTACCGTTACAGTTGCTTAAAATGAACACCAAACAGTCAATCAAAGCTGTGGTGAGTCTACTGACTAGTGGTCTAGTTGTATGAGGGATGGACTGTCGTTCTCAGCCAGGGAAATCTTCCTTCCCCATTACCCAAAAATTTTTTTGGGAACTGTACTCAGATCCAACATAGTGCTATCATTTCATCGTTTTCGGTGAATTTAAGTTCGAAAGTTTCGAATTATTTTAAGAAAGAAATCAAGAAATTCAACATTTTATGGCTTCTTGACAAAGCTGAAACGTATTGGGACAAAATGAAACAACAAAATATTAATGGGTAAGCATTATACACAAGTGGATCAAGCGGCGTTGTCTGTTTACCCTGCCTCTCACTTCGTCCTTATGGAGAAGTGATCGGTTGTTTTGATTGTATTTGTTTTAAAATATAGCACAACGCATGACTGAATACCTGAAATGGTTTCTGAAGAGCTTTTGAACACTACATGGGGCATCACAATAAAGCATAGGCTAATACTGATCATACTCCTACTATACTTTATCCTGCGCGGACCATTGATTTTGTCGGGGGTCGTCCGAACCTTCCTGATCACGAAGTTGGTTTTGCCCCCCCCCCCAAAAAAATCTTAGAGACGCCCCTGAGCGCAGGCGTACAGTACATTTTTCGGGACTGAGCAGTTTTGTCGGGGAAAAACTGAGCCAAATCCTATTTTGAAACCGAATCACCCTGGTGTTCCCAGTAATATTCCACTAGAAATGGACTTTGCCCTAACGTCAGGTGGTATTAAGCCCCTATCTCCTGGCTCATACGCCTATGCTGAAAAGTGTCCAGAAGTTTAACATATGAGCGTAGTCTTTGGATAATGACCTTGGCTTTAAAATGTTACGCCCTTTAACTTGACTAAGGCGATATAAGAGTTAAGCGGATATTCAAATTATTAACAGCTTTCCTTTTATGCGTAATGTAAAAAATTTTTCATCAGCTACACAGTTTGGGAGGAAGCTTTAAACACAGCTGACAAGCTGATATGAGTCAACCAGAAAAGAACAGACAACGTGTGGCATTATTGCAAAACAATTTGAGTGAGCACTTCTCACCTTTAAAAAGATGTAAACTACTTACACACCATCTTTAAAGGGGCCATGTTTGATATTCTTATCACTGATTCAAATTAACCAGAATGCAAAAATGAATCGAGGTTTCGATGACATATATATGTTTTATTCCAAATAATGCCATGTTATCCCATTTCTTTCAGTCACTGGTGAAATGCTATATCTAAAGGTATGGAAAAATACAGTTTTGTGATAATATTTGATGTTGGGAATTCTTGGGAAATTTTGCGTTTTGACCTTTGGAGCCCCCAGATGATGATCTTGTAAATTCTTGAAAATTTTTCCTTTTTGACCTGTAGTGACCAGAGATGGTCTTGGGAATTCTTCGGAAATTTTGTTTTTTGTCTTGCAGTGACCTCAAGTAAAGATCATGGGAAATTTTACTTTCTGACTTCTGGTGACCCCAGGTAAAGATCTTGGGAACTCTTGGGTAATTTTCCTTTTTGGCCCCCTGTGACCCCAGATGACCTTTGACCCCGCCGAAAACAAAAGGGTTCTTCTCACCATATGAAATCAACCCAAGCTTCCTACCTTGAAATATCGTGTTAACAAGGTTTTCAGAGTTTGACCCCGGCGACCCCAGATGACCGTTGACCCCCGCCAAAAACAACAGGGTTCTTCTTCTTACCATAACGAATCTACATACTAAGTATGAAATCAATCCAAGCTTCTTACTTTGAGATATCGCGTTAACAAGGTTTTCGGAGTTTGACCCCGGTGACCCCAAATGACCATTGACCCCACCAAAAATAAAAGGGTTCTTTCCCTCACCATAAAGCGTCTATATACATACTAAGTATGAAATCAATCCAAGCTTCCTACCTTGAGATATCGCGTTAACAAGGCTTTCGGAGTTTGACCCCCGGTGACCCCAGATGACCTTTGACCCCGCCAAAAACAATAGGGTCCTTTTTCTCTATATGGGGCATTGATGTACCAAGTTTGAGAACTCTCAAAGTTTCCCTTCTTGAGATATCGTGTTAACGAGCAAAACGTCACAAACACACACAATACATACTCACATACATATGTTTTTTTTTTCACAGACTTATAGAGGACCTTATTGTTACCTTCATTGTGTTTGCTTCTTTAACCCTAACTTTACCAATAGAATGTCTACTGTTAAACTTATGAGGACTTGAGAAATCTATTGAATTCCATTCCGAGGACCTAGAAATCCATTGTTTAGGTCCTCAGTCTGACACCCAAACAAACCTACACACATACACACACATACTCACATGCCATTATGAGTTGCCTTGGTGCATAAGTTTCTCTGATAATCAAAACCAAAATGTACACTTTACAGAAAGGCTTAACGAACTCATTTTGTAAACTCGCGTTACGTGTAGGTTAAGTGTTCTTAGAACAGCACTGAACTTGTAAGAGTTTGACAGCAAAACTTTATACTAACGGTAAGATCTTTGCTTAAAACGAAAAGATTACAAAAGTATTAAACTCTAACTTAAATCACTACACTAAATCCATAGTAATTTCCTCGCAATAACCTTACATACATGCCTTCTGACTTGACTAACTTGACAATAATATATAATCTAAAATATACCGCATAGCTGTACGTAAGTATGGGATTCTTATGGTAACTTTGATCCAAGAGGTAATAATCTAAAAGTTTTGCTCACGATTTGAAAACTAAAAGGAATATGAGACAAAGAGAAATCCAAATCGATAAATATGTAGACATATTTACATGTGTGTGGACTCCAAATTCAAGACGAACAAGATATGCCTCTTGATTTTTCATGTATCAAGGGTAATGTGCCTGTGAAGCTTGTTGTCTTGCAACTCTGTACACCGCAATATTATAAACTACCGTTGCGTAAATCAGGAGTATATCCCGTGCAGGGGATATTTTGCAGTTTGATGGGGATATTTGAAGGCCATCAGCATCTATAAAAAGCTAAAAAATAAATAAAAAAGAGTGTTTTCCACGAGTTTTGTTCTAAGAGAGTGACAATTAGACATAGCAATAACGGAGACATAATAAAATCAGCAAACTACTGATTTCATTGCTATAATTACAGCGAGTTGAAAAAATATAGAGGCACATTGGAAACGTTAACATAAGGCCATCGTTATCATCAGTTTTTTTTTTCTTTTTTTTTGACTGATAAACTTTTACAACAAAGATATTTGGATAACAAACCCAGATTTAAAAGCAAATGACACTTACCGATTAGACTACATATAGCCAAAACCCAAACCAGAGGTTTACTGAGTTGTAAACTTTGGTGCCATCTATAACTTAGATGAGTGTCTTTAAAAAATGCCTGTAATGCAGGCAAATGATAACCAATTTCCTCGGAAGTATAACAGTTTAAAAATATTATAAGAACAACCGAACCCTTAGATAATTTTAGTGAATACATTTTAATCATATACGTTCCTATTCATTGTGCCGGCTTTTATGAAACTCAGTTACGGACAGTCATTATACAGTGAAATATCCACATTACACAGATACCTTTAATATTTTATTGATCATTTTCCGAAAACAAGTTTAATAAGATCATGCTATGAGCTCTCAAATTCCAGGAGGTGTAAGGAATGTGTTCATCGGCACTTTCGTAAGTATGGGAAACCTATACACCAGCATTACCTTCAGGACCTTAGACAATGGGAGCCTTGGGGTAGAGCACCCCGAGGAAATTTCTGCTCCGTAGAAAATATTTGAAAACACATATAACTATTGCCCAATCGTAATACATCTCTCCTCCTGAAAAATATCTCGCTCTCTGAAAGCTGTTTCGCCAACTTCAACACGTCTTGCAGCAGGTCTCGTTAACTCAATGGTGATGAACATTATTCAGTGAACAGTGCATGGTATACGTAACTTAGATCAGTAAAAGTGACGTTGAAACGAGAGTATAAACATTTCATTGACATTTCAAATAGTAACGTTTGAATCAAGTGCTCCGAGACATCGCGGAACGGCTAAACATCATAATTATCAAAAGACAGCTGAAGCCTCGCTTTATCAAAGTTGTTATGTTGAGTTGATAACGATAATATTTTGATTATACAATAGTGTGTAGTTTATAGTGTTACATTAGTTCGTGCAAGTAACAGTAAAAGATGGAGACTAAACAAATACCGCTCCCCCTATAGACTAGTTGTTTTTTGAACAAAAGAGTCTCGTATGCCTGTTCTTTTAGGTTTATGTAAGACTTTAATAAGAAGAGATTTCATTGCGTAATAAAACAAAACTGAAATACTTTCGCATGAAACAGTAGACTCAAAAAGGGTATGGTAATAAAAACCAATGCCTCTCCTTGTCTGCTTAGGCTCGTGAAGTCCTTGGACCATGGAAGTACTTTCTCGGAGGTCGTACTTTCATGCTTGGACAGATTTTACTGAACATTACGATGATCACCAGACTTCGAAGCATGAAAGTACTACCTCGGAGGTCGTAATTCCATGTTCAAAGAAAGAAAATTTATTTTATCATTTTAGCCTTGCGTCACTTCGTTAAATGAAAACGTGAAAAAGTTTCACTGTTTCAAGAATGCCTTTCAATTGCTCTGTTGACCATTAGGTAATTTCCAATTCTTTCAAAAAAGAAGACGTTGAGTTGCGAAAGATTTACATTTGCAGCACCCGCTTGAGCTAGCAATGTGAGTAATGAGTTTCATCTTTGACTGTTAACTTGTAGATCACTGTTAATCATTGCCTATATTTATTTTCTACATTGATTGAAATACTTTGGCATGAAACTGACTTTCACTGCAATGGGTATAAATCGACAATTTACCTGTAGATTCATTCAAAGATTCCGTACGTAAAAGTATATAAAACTATAATAAACATGTATTATTTGATAGAGTTAATTGGATTGGGCTTTCATTTCTACGGCATCTGTTACGCATTTTGCACGTCATTTGTGTAATGACTCGGGTTTGCCCTTTTAAATTAAAGTGGTACATCACTTGCTATGTCACGGTAAAACTGTTGAATGTTGAGAAGTTTCTATGGTTCAATAATTGAATGTTTGGCAAATGCGCAATCTTCCATTCTGTATTGCATTCTCAGCAATTAGAATTGCTCTGCAAAAGATTTAATCTTTTTTACGACAGAATGAAAAATAGATTCTTGCTTATTTCCTTCCTTTCTTATGTCAAAATATACTTCCTTGCATTTCTCAAATGGATCAAAGTCTCCAGTCGAGAGTTTCTCTAGAATCTCAGCGCGATTTCGAACTTCATGCAGTTGTTGCAACCGATCTTTCCACCCGGGAGTCTTACCAGACTTTTCGGACTCTATGAGAGTATCAACGTACTCAACCATTGATAGTGGATCTGGTTTCAGTGCAATCTCTTTCAAACGAGCGAGGTTTTTTCTGATTTTGTTAGTGAGAAAAATAACTTCCATTTGAACATCCTCAAATTCTTGCACTACATCCTTAATTAACTCTTCCACTGTTTTCTTCTTTCCGCTGGCATCTTCATACCGAGCCTTTAGGTCTATTGCAGTTTTTGTGTTCTTTACAATTTCTCTTTCAAATTTGTAAGTCATGTTTTTATGAACATTCCACGGACATTTAGCTGGACAAACTGTACAATCATGATTGCCAGTTCTGTCCATCGCTGCACACTTCATTTTGTTGGAATCGTCAGGGATACGACACGGATAGTGGCAAGTAAAATTACATTGTAGGCAGTTGGTGATATATGTTCCAGTTGGGATTTGAACTGTCTTGACTTGCTCCTCGTTTACCGTGTAAGTAAAATCTTTACTAAGGTGAATGTCTGTTTCATATTTCCTCAAAACTTCTGATTCAACTTTAAGCTGCTCTAGCTTGTTTAACCCGGTGCGAATGTTTTGATGAATACCAATAACGTTGGCTTCCAAGGAATGACGCTCATTCAGTACATCTTTAGTTAAGACGAGACTTTTACTTTGGGTATCACTGAGAGCCTTGAAGAAAGTTTCAAAATTATATTCTCCCATTTCCCAAAAGAGTGAGCTGAAATTACCCGAAGGCTTATTGTCTGCACCTTTTTTATCAAAATTTGAAAGGCATTTTCCTTGCCCACCTGGAACATACAACGCCGAATTATTGAATGTAAATACAGACTTGTATGGTAATTTTGCTTCTTTTACTCCTTCAAGAACAGGAGATTGTTCTCCGTCTGCAAATGTTATGAGCAAAAAAATGTTTTCAGATATGTCTTTTCCAAAAAGTGATAAGACAGAGTCGAAAATAAAGTTTTGTGTTGGTGTCAGTCGTGGCAATGAAGCTTGAACGACAAACCCAATAGCATCGATGTGATCAATTCCCTCTCCACCTTTTGTAGTAAAGAAGGTTCTGATTTGATCTGTGATTTCTTGGTCTCTCTTGATTCCACTTGTGTCTCCGAACCCCGGTGTGTCGATAATCGTCACTGTGAAAGGTACAACAAACCCCTCTTGGTGTTTGAGGGTGTAGGAAGTAATCCATCTTGTTTGACTATGTGCCTGGGAACGCTTCGTAGCTTCGTCGTTGTCATCAATCAACATGAAACGAAATTTATCTTCCCACTTCACACCTAGTATGTAATTGACCATGCCGTTGATGAGCGTTGTCTTCCCAGCGCCGGTTGCCCCAACTATCATGATTACTTTCTCTGTCACTCCAATAGTTTCTCCATCGGTAGAAGAATTAAGCTGACATTTTCTGATTTTACCTTGCTTGTTGTTGTTGACATATTTAACCCTCAAATGATGAATGAGTGAGGTTTTTTTGCTTTTCGAATTTCTAACCAGGTCGGCTTTTAAAAGGGCATTCGGTGTTGGCTTCAAAACTTCACTCTCGTCGCTGTCCTGAGTAAGGTCACCGTTATCAAGATGGGCTTGTACCTTGAATAAAAAGCTTGACGTTGGATTTAAGTTATAGAGGGTCGTTTCTTCTCCAGATCTAGGATCTGATGTCACTTGAGATTCTGTCCTTTGAGAAATATCACATACCGTTACTGTGTACCCTTGAATGGAAATGTTACTTGCCATTACGGTAGGCCTCTTCCACTGGAGGTGTACCCCGGTGAGTATGTGTTTTGCTACTGGTTTTCCGGGTGGTGTCGTGGGTAGCGTGCAAAGTGTCACACTCTTACTCCATTGACTCGTTCCATAGCTACATACGGCTCTTAACTGAACATTATATTCAGTTCCAACTGCAAGTTTTGACATTGTGAATTTTTTTCCTTCGTCCCCTCCAACCACTTGTTCAATCCTCGTGAAACTCGTGTTTTTATTTTGAAAACGTATATCATAATTAAACGCATTTTGACCCCCGTCACCGGACTCTGGCCACTTGATGGAAATTCGGTCGTGTAAAGCGCAGATCAGTTTAGCTGCCGGCGGTGTAGTAGGTAGCTGGAAGTCCGCATCCCCGAGATCACCTGCCTTTCGCACCGTTATGTACACTTGAGAGTCGCAATTTTCTCTACTATCTTCGGAAAAAGAGAAGTGAATGTTCTCTTTAAGTTTATTAGCTTCAACGAAGTTCTTAAACTCTTCAGCTTTTCGTAAGATTTCCATGCTATCGCCTTCGTTGTCGAAGTACGGTTGAGTTTCGGGGGTAAGGCCTTGCAGCGAGCCACTTTTCAAATGTTGCAAGTGTGATCTCATTAGCTTTGTCAATGAATATTTACCACCAACACTGACATGAAAACAGACATTGATGTCATCTTTCTGAATAGGACTGTTACTCCCATGGTTTTCATCGTTATTAGGACAAACAGTCACTATATGTAAAGTTGGCAATGAGTGTGAAGATGAGGACAAAAATGGGACTGGCTCAGGTGTTGATGGCAGATAGGGTAATGAGGATGGTGATGAATCAAGACATAGTGGTCCATCTGTTGACAAAAGCGATGTGGAGGATACGGGTGCTTGCGAAGATGACGAGATTGCCTCATTTGGTGAATCTTTCATTAGTGGTTGGCCTGACTCCCGACCTATTGATTCATCCAATTTAAGTGTCTTGATTTGAACGTGCTTATGTTTTATCCACACATCTATTCGACTTCGAGAAAAGGGAGAGTTTTCTTTTTTGGCCAAAACCCGTTCCAAAATTTTGCTATCTGCGCTCCCGTTTCTAACCCTTGCTACTAATAATTTCATTTCGTTTTGGAAGTGGCTGGTGTATTCTTTCAATACTTCCTGAAATTCTCGAACATCCTTAGTGATTCCTGCCAAACGCTTCGGCCCGATTGATTTTATCAAATCTTCACACTCTTCAATAGCTACTTTGATATGCCTAAGAGTGGATTTTATCTGAGAAAAGAGGGCAGGACTCACTTCACAGACTACTTTAGCCGATCTAAAATCCAGTTCTTCCAGTGGATACAGCCATACTTCAAGTGGCACAGCATCTGTTCCACCTCCTTCGACAAAATGTGGCAACATTTTGAACAGCTTAGCAGTATCTTCGAAGCCTGTAGGTCTGAAAGGAGTTTTAAAATCGCTGTAAAGTTGACATCTGACGTCACGTGTTTGTTCCTTTAAGTCGTCCGGAATGTTCAGATGACGATCATCGTCAAAATCGAATTGTGTCAAAGCCAGAACTGCATCGTGCAAGGAAACATCACGTTGACTGTAATCGTTTGAATGCGATTTGTCGAAGGAGAAAATCACTTGACCTCCAAATAGAATGGCACATACGACGTGTGTCGCGGTACCGTCTGCAAAGATCTCACTGCGCTGAACACTTTCTTTCTTCAGAGTTTCAATGTCTATCTCATCAAACCTTGATGTACAACTGTAATGCAAAGCTACCGTTCCCCTGTGGTCATGAAGGAACTTTGAAGAGCCAGACAGTGGAATCATGTTACAGATGGTGCTTAGATGTAAACGCCCATCAATACCTAGTATGGATGACTTACTTTTAAGTGTGTCGTTAGTGAGCAAAGTGTGTTGGCTTGATTTTTGGGGGTGCCTTGTTAGTGTTTTAGTGATAGTTTCATTGCTCCATAGCTTCTCACCTCCTAAGATATTATCTGACCTACAGTCATACAACTGCCCCAGCGTAAAACATCTGCTTAAAGCAGGCAAATGAAGAGTATTAGGAACAGACTCATCAGATGTCATTTTGATACGTCAGATAAATGTCAGAATTAAATTCTAAAAGGTTGCTTCCATGCAGCCAACAGATAGCCAAGCTTGCTTGATCGTTCTTCCGGGAGAGCTTGGAACGTTAGACTCACCGCAATTGTTACGTATATTTTAGCCAACATTTAAATGGTAAAATTGCTGCTCCCGAACTTTGCGTGATCAGTGGTAGACTTTTATCCTTGTTTTCATGATGGTGAAGTTGAGGTTGACACTGAAGGTAGGAAAACAAAATGCAATAAGTATGGTTATACGCTGGCACTTTGTATGTTTTCTGTGTTATGTGTAATTTTCACTACAGAGTATTTCTAATTTGCTTACAAGCTTGCATGTAACCGTACAACCCTAAAACTAACTAATACACCACATACCTTAGCCAAATTTAACTTTGACATAAAAACGGATTTGATGGCCTTACGTTTGTAACCGTTATTGTAAATATCCACACTGTACCGTTGCCATATTTCGAGTTGTGTAGGCATACAAAAGAGTCCGAAAGTATAAAGAAAGTACAAAGAAACAAAGATTTGGGCTTTTTCAAATTTGTTGCCCTTTTAAACTCTACGTACTGTTACCATTATGTTATTTTCTATTAGATACATTCTGCTCCTGCTCTTTCCGCGTGTCTTAAACGCAATCCAAGATGAAGTTTAATTAATCAGGGGACATAGTAAGCAGTTCACTTTAAATTACTTCGACACATTCACAGGACGAATGCATTCTCAGCATTGAAATTCTGTGGACTTACTATACTTAATATATCCCTTGGGCAACTAATGTTCTAGTAGTAACACGAACCAAGACATGGAAAAAAACAATATGATTTAAAACTTTTTCATATTTTGGCAGACTAGACTGTCATTTTCATGTACCAAATTAAGCCCTACATTTTTCATGTATTATTGGTTTTGGGGGTCTTGGTCTTTAAAGTTGGGGCTACACATGCAACCGAATCTGCAAAACAGCTGATTCCCGACGGTCGGGGATTTGAAAATTCCGATACAATATTCATTAGTTGTATGTGTGACCTTACCTCAAAACTAGTTTCCGACTTGTCGCAGACGAGATTTTATCAGTCGCCGACGAGTTGTAGCAGATTCAAAAACCAAATCTGCACACTAATCAGTTGGATATGTAGACTCGTTCGAGTTGCCGACTCGCCATATGTGGCCGTATTCCACAAAAACATGTAGTAGCAACAAGCTAGCACTCCTAAAATTAGGGGGCCAAATCGCAGGCGACTAGAGGGTCGTACTCCAAAACCATAGTACTAGGGGAGAAAACATCATTTCATTCAAAAATCATACTAAAAAAAGTAAACAAAATCACAATATGGGGGTGATTTGAATTCCCTTTTATACTCTGTCTCATTTTTACTTCATTATTACATAATCAATGCTATTTGTATTTGGCGTAATGCTTTGTCCTAATACTCATAATTATGTAAGTATCCCAAGAGCTTTCGGGGATTTCTCCATCTAATTTACTGCCCGGGCGTTACGCCTGGACCCCACCAGGAGACCTATGGCGGGATCTTGTATACCACGCCAAAGGAGGGAGCTCAGCGCTCCCACTGCCCCTGAGATGGCCGTTGGATTTTTTTTCAAATTTTCACCCGAATTTCAAACAGAGATTTTCTGTAATACCTAAAATGTGTAGGCTAGTACCCAAACAGTTGACCCATATGGGTAGATATTTGTTTTTCACAACCTCAATCAGGGATGGAGTACTCGAGTCAGGACTCGAGTTTAATTTTTTGTGAACTCGGACTTGACTTGGACTTGGGCCCCTCTGGACTCGGACTCGGCTCAGACTCGGACCTCCGAGGACTCGGACTCGAGGCCGAGTCCAGTCGAGTCC
>WURT03643098.1:0-19775 GCA_009936505.3 Holothuria glaberrima | reverse complement strand
CAAGTTTGAGCTTCAAAGAAGTTTCCCTTCTTGAGATATCGCGTGCACAAGCAAAGTGTCACAAACACACACACACATACACACATACACACGCCATCATGACCGCATTGGTTTCTCTTTCATCGAAACCAAAAATTGGCAACACAGTTAGAGGCCAAAGTATCCTTATGTTCCTTTCTGTTCTTAACTTCCAGATCGAACTCTTATGGCCTTAAGCCAGAGCTTTCCATAGGCTTGTCTAAAATCCTCATTATTCCTTTCTTCCCTCTTTACATCAGTGAGTCCTAAAAGGGAACCTGTATAACTATGGAGAACATCAAGAAAAAGAAGAAAAGACAAAAAATCGGCCGCGAGGCTGCGGTTGATCGATAAACGTAACAATACGATACACGACGTCCTAAGACAAGGCTCTCCCGGCCCATAAACCCAGCCATGGTCAGCAGACCGTAAAGGACACAAAATAACACAGCTACAAGACGCAAACCAGGAATTCAAGAAGATACGGCCTGTAGCGAGCCGACAAAAAAGGAAACATTCACATAAACAAAAACATGAACATAAGAATATTTGTAACCTGCAACATAAGTAAACTTTACAGTGAACATAAACATGAACAAAACATAGAACTATCGGCAGAAGGAAACTAGATTCCTAACGGGGGAAGCGCCAACAGCGCAACCGAGAAACTAACTGTGTCAAAAGCAGCTCCTAGTTTCAAGAGCGAGACTCCTGAAACTCCTGCCACTACAGCAAATGCTACAGGAAAAGCCCCCTAAGGATGGGATGAGGAGGGGGGAGATCGCCCAAGAAGAGAGAAACTAAGAAACGATCATAGATCAAAGATCTCGTGGAACTGATACCCACATAAACTGAATGGGTGAAAATGGGGACAGGAACCCAAAATGGCAGTTAAAACTAAGGTTCCCCAAAAGAATACTCATCAAAAACCCCACTGCTGGTGTTGGAAACGAGGCCTGCTATAAGAAACTTCTTGAAAAACATCTCCCACTGGATCCCAAAGGTGAAAATTTAGTAGGAGAAAAACCAAGGGCAAAGTTGCATATTACACCGTCTGGTGGTAAGTGAGAAGAGGACTTGGGAGGCCGTCCTCATTAGGAGGGCACCCTCCTCCACTGTGCTATTAGTTTACCAGGGTCTAGTTGCGGGTAAGTGGGGATTACATGTGTAAATAGGAGGTAGAGAGGGGTGATGTAGATGTCAGATTCTTTTATTAAATACCCTGACCTTTTACAATCCTTCACCACTCTATAATTTTCAATGCGGACTCAGAGCACCAGGTTTTTTTCCGCCCGGATTTCCAGCAAACTGATATACTGTAGCAAAGGGTTAAAAGGACTGTTCCCCCTCCCGTCCCCATCGGGAAAAACTCTGGCAGCACCACACCTGACAGTGGAAGAAAATTAACACCTTCGTAACTACTTCTCATTTTGAAGTCCAAATAGCCATTCAAACGAGAGACTGTTAAAGGGATAGCATCATTACTCGATGTTCCCTGAAAGACTTGGGAGTTCGATCGGGAAGGTACGGGTGGAAACTAACTAGCTAGGTCAGCTGATGTAGTGACATGCAATGTGGTGTTGTATTACGCGGCTTTATAATATTTATAGCCAAAGGAAAGATGATGGAATCTCTCAAAACATTTGACCAAAAGCAAGCGTGCAACACCGCTCTACTTTCCCACTACCTTACTCCCTTCCTACTCACACACACACTTCACAGTTCACACAGAGACATACCAAAAGAACTTATGACGTAGCCTACAACCTGCTACGTAGGCAATGGAGAGGAAAGCCCCCTGAAATACCATCTGTTGGGAATGCAAGGATAACAGACATGGGCTGACTGTATAAGAGAACACCAGGAAAATACTATAGGAAAGTCTAGGCCTATTTTATGTCGGAGTCAAGATGCGGTTGGTTTGTCAAATACCAGTGACCAGGGGCACCCCAAGAATCGGTGAGTGGGGGTGCTGGAAATTTTCTCGACAAAAAAACAATTACACTCCCTACAAAAAAATAGCAAATGCCTGCCATAGTCTCAAGAGAGAAGTTAACTCATAATTAGTGGCGTAGCCAAGGTGTAGCTGTTTCATTTGTCTGAGCACTGTAATGTAAGTGGACTTCGACATGGAAGTAGTAGTTCAGAGGATGTATAGTTGTTCTATAACAGGAGCATAAGATCCTCCTCAACGTGGGGCACTTGCCCTCCTTAGGGCTCATTTCAGTAATGTAGCTCTGTAGGGGATGAGAGGCGAAGCTCCCGGAAGCTCTGGAACATTTACACAATTGTGTGCACCACCAGAATGAAGCATTAACTGTCTGTATTAACATGTTGAATATTCACTAAACAGACCCTGGAAATCTCAGTCCATCTCTTTCGCCAACATTGGAATATAAAGTGTAGCCTACACACTTCAAGTTTACTGCAAATGCGAACAATGAGTTTAGTAAGTGGGAAACCAGCGCAAACTGCACCTACCCGGCCCTTAAATCCTACTTGACAGAGACAACCAGTCCTATGGTAAACAGATCCGTTGGGTGTGCATATGCCAAATTTTGTTCCAGTCGACCTGACTGTCGGATCCGGTAATTGCGTATCTCACAGTCTTCTTCGACTTTATCAGAAATACAAAACTGCTTCATATTCAGAGTGAAATTTGGGGGAGGGGGAGGGGGAGGGAGGGTCGTCACAGTTTAGTATGGTTGACCTACAGCTACAACCAGATGCACCTTACTACTAATAAGGCCAAGTTCATGAACTCATCCCTGACGACTGACAAGCAGTCAGGTTGAGTTGCGCTTTATTCCAATAAGGCTTTTGTTTCACAATCTCTGACGTAGTGTCTTTTCACGGCAGAAAATTATGCAATACACCATACGGTACACCTCCTGTCCCGACAGCTGGATTTCTTCAAAAGATGATAATGGCTTCCCAAATAGTGTATATAGAGATCACTTACCGGCACAGAACCCTTAATTTATTACCTTACCAACAATACCGGTATATAATAATTTCCAGCCAAACAGAGTAGTTTGCCAATACAATTAAATCTGGGAGAGATTTCAACTCTGGGTAATCAACCCAAAACAATATTTTCACCCCACAATGATTCCCATAAAGTAAAAGATAGTGATCAGAAAAGTTCCCGTCATTTCTGTAGCCCCAAATAAAAGATTTTTTGCTAACAAAGTCAGGGAACTGCAAAAAAAAAAAAAATAGACAATTTTTTCCCGACAGTCGGCAAAATTCTCCCGGCAGACGACACTGAAAATTTCTGGGGGTGTAGCACCCCCACACCCCCGGTAGTGACACCGCTGCCAGAGACTGACAAATATATACATCAGAGCCGCCACACAACGCTTTGTCGTGTGCATGGACGCCCCTGGTTGAATGGGCAAAGTGCAGGTAGGAAGGAAATTCCGAGAGGTCTATGATAAAATACTTGCGATATCATTCCGTTAGAAAGCCTGTTTACAGAATAGGTGTTAACCTATTTTGCGCCAATTTTTTTATTTTTTTTGGGGGGGGGAGGCTTTATTTTGGACTATGTGACTTGTTAAATTGTTTGTATGTGTCAGACTATTGTCTGGGAGTGAAAACCGATTATTGGTCCTTAGAACCAAACAAAAACATTTCACATTCAAACCCGGCCTCCTTAAAAAGCCTAAATTATTTTTAGTTCGAAATCATGCAAGGTCACTTCGGGCCTGTCCAAAAAATGTTCAACGACCGTCAACTACTGGTAATGTCGGATAGTGCACGGTCTATCCTCATATGAAACTGGTAAGAAAGGGCCACATGGTCTGAGGACTCCTCTCCTTAATAAGAATTGCACGTCAGGGTGTGACTTTGGATTAACTTGATCTTGGGAGATGTTCCCTGATCGATATACTGTAGAATTTAATTGAATTTATTCAAACGGAGAATGCAGTGTTCTACAAAATTCAATGATACCGTACTGGTGAAATAATGATTTGGCCTAATATTCGAACAAATCGGGCGGTATCACATAAGTAGGAAGGTCTGAGGACGGTAATGGTTCATGCCACTACTTGTTAGTTCCTTTCGCAAAACGTTAAGGGTTTGCCTGGCACCAGTTAGAGACGTGTTCGTAGATTCAAGCAAACATACTGTACAGCAAGAAAGCTGTGTGAACGTCTTAGAATATAACTGACACCCACTTGACAGCTAGAGACCACACCTACTGCTTCAACCAATCACCGTGACAACTATAGAACACACCTACTAATTCAACCAATCACTGTCGCTTGGGCCATGGCCTCCATAGCATGGTACGTGACCCAAAAATCACATTTGTTTTTCCACACTAATTTATACAGTATTTCTGCTGATGTGTTTTGATATCTTACAGTAGTGAGTAAAATGTGAAAAGTGCGCGGGTTGTCTCAAGGCAAGCCAAGGACTGGGGGTTTGTGGGTTCAGACGGGGCAGAGTAAGGATGCTTGAAGCAACTTTGTATCCGCAAAAAATTATATTTTGAAGTTAAAACACAGTTCAAAGGCTCAGGCATCTTGCATGCTTTTCCCATTCAAGTCCTGACGAATGGATTATTACTTGTGGAATATTTTCCCCGAGACTTTGATCTGTGATCGTTACATTTTCTATATTAAAAATATTTTACATATGGCAGTCTCTCAATCTGACTATTTTAGTATTTCCACCTCCCAGTTTCAATATAGAAAACGATCCTGAACTATGGCACATGTAGTCCTTAGTATTTAATAAAGTTCGTCAAAATCATATCGAACTAGGTGGCTAAAAGTGTGGTGGGGGGGACTGATTCGGGATATGCAAGTGACACCATCATGGTGGACGTTACTAAATGTAACTGTCAGCGACAGGCGCGAATTAAGACGTCCACCCTCCCTTGTATGGGCCTAACATTAAAAATAGCGTCATAATTTTGCTGGCGAGGTTTTTCGTTGAAAATTTCAAATAGCCACACTGAGAAAAATAACTTACAAAACAGCCTACAGGCTGTGAGGTCAGTGTCTGGATTGCAGCATTATCGTATCATAGTTGTAAGTGAGAGGAGGTAAAAATTTCTAAGCAAACCCTATCAAGCCTTGTTCAATCTCTTCCCATGTACACCTATATGGACCCGTCTTAAGTCTCATATGTTCCATGAGGCTAACAGGCGCAATACTAGCTCTACTGTCACCTTTGTGTTTGTTTCCATGGGTGAATAAACACCAAGTAGCTTAATCCTCTTAGAATAGCAGCTAGGTTTACTTTACAAATTAAGTAGCCTGCACTTGGGCACTTCCTTTATACCCACCAAACAAAGGAACTTATTCACTTGACCACCACTATGTCTACTGAAGGGTAAGTAATAATAGATAGGAGAGATAACTGTTTGTTTCCAAACAGAATTAACTTTTTCACTCATCGCTTTTTACGGCTACTAGATCAATGCCGATATGAAAAAGCAAAAACTGAAATGGCCTTGTGTTTCTCAGACCAAAACCACCACGATGTTCGGTTCTTTTTTCAGTTAATGAAACCCAAAAACAGAATACTATAAAACGGAGTTATATCTACGAACTCGCTTGCCAGTTGGTTACTACAAAACCTATATAAATTACTCCTAAAAAAGAGCAAAAGACACGTTCAAAAGTAGCCATGTAAACAAACTGAGCTCAATTCATCGCTGCATTGCCGATTTTTTATCACGAAAGTTCCACACAGTAAAGAAATCAGACGCACACACAGTTTTCATTTTATTTTATTTCTAATAAAAGTGATTCAAGCTACCCGAGAATGCTATTTTCACACCACCAAATAAAAGTCGGTGGCTATTGCGCTTCACATATTTTGTGAAAATATGCCAATGTTCCGATTGGAGTTTCGGGGAACGAACGATCGTTATAAATGTTTGCATCTCTTTCACTTTGTGTAAAACGTGTACACTTTTCTTTCAATAGTCCCAATCGCCACGACCGTATAAATACAGGCCTTCTAGCCTATTCAGTAACTACGTTGTCTTACAATTCGGTCAGTACTGTTTACTAACAACCATACAGTGTTAAAGGCTATGTCACTTGTACTCTTGCACCAGCTGTTTGCATTGAATTTGTTTTGGCTCAGCTATTGTCCGGGTTCTTTTCATTGCTGCGACGTATTTCCTACAAACATTGTCTCTTTGAAGTGTGAACTTTTCCGGCTTAACTATGAAGATTCCAACCACAACTTTAAGCAGCTTAGAGTTTTTGCATAGATCCGCGCAGATGCCTATGTCGAAACAAAAGATCAACACTGCGATCTTCTGCACTGATTGAGGGGATCGCGGCCACTATCAACCAGTTACTTCTGAACAGAATTGTAGGCTACTGTCAACTGTTAGAACATGAGTCTAGGGAGAGAACGTCATCCCAAACCCCCCCAAATACGGTTACATACTCCCTTGTAGTCGTATGATATCCTTGCCATTCGTACTGTCCCCCAACAAATACTAATTAAACTGTCTGTTTCATCCCTCCAAGCTGCTACCTCCAAATGGATCATCCCCTATATTTGGATCAGAGACCCTTCAACAAACACACGGGTACTCACCCGGTCAGCTCATTAGGACCCTTGTCTTTTGCTTTAACTTGCACTGGTTACTTTGTGGTTTTGTGGTCTTGTATATAAAATGAGTACTTTTGCACTTTTTGTGGTGGGTGTGTCTCCCTTGTTGGCTTCTCAACTGTTGATTGTATACTCTGTGATGGCTCTCTTTAGCCTTTTTGGAGTTATAGACTGAAGACTTCGGACATTACTTACTCAAGAGGCCATTTAACCCTTACCTAACCCGTAAACTGACTTATCCCTAACCTTTTCCCTAACAGAACCCCAGGCATAATCAAACCCCAGGTGGAACCCCTGACCAAACCCTGTTTTAGCAATAGGGTAACATTCTCTCCTTAGTCGCATGTCTCTTGCTCTGTGATGGCTTTCTTAAGCCTTTTTGGAGTTTTTTACTGAAGACTGAAGACTGTTACTGTTAGACCTAACAGTATATAAACACGAATGCTTCAGACCGAATTTGCATAGCGTAGGCCTCTGCTCTAGGCTTCATTTTATTCTTAGTCTCTGGCTAGGCCCAGGCTAGAGACTACTAGGCATAGTTTGCCTATTAGCCTACTATAGTACTAGGCTAGCAGTCATACCACTACTAGTAGTATAGCCTAGCCTAGGCTGGGCTAGGCCTAGTCCTCAGGAAACACCCGTGTATGGCCGGTTGCGGAATAGCTCCCTACACACGGTCCTTATTATGCTTTACGTACTTCCAAAAGCATCGCTAACGTGTATAATACGTATGCGTAAGAACCAAGTCAACCACGAGATATCTGTATGTGAACATGCTTTGACGTTGACCACAATATGTAGCCTAACTTTGGCTTCAAATCTCATCGTTTTTAGAAAGTTTGACAGGGTAAGACTATTATTTGCAGATGTAACATGCAAAAGCGAGTTGATAAACAAAGTTTGGCGAGAAAATATTGTCTTTTGAGGGCGTGACAGATCCCTGGACATCATGGGGGGGATGTGAGAAATTTGTACACAGTGCACAAGGGCTATGATGGAGGAGTGTAACGGAAACACACAGCACTGTCCAAAGGCTATGTTCAAGGCCTAGCCTAGTCTGCAGTCTGCTGACCTAGTATATGGGGTCACTTTGTGGCTTCCCATACTAGGTCAGCAACATCCCTGTGCACAAAATTGGGGTACTGCATCGTCAATATATTTGCTGGTCTTGATTTTCATAAAATTCACAAATACTCCTAGGTTATTGACCTCTACGGGTCATTTATATGTTTAAGATCCTTCTTGCTAAGAATATGTGCACACAGTGAGCAAAAACTGTGATTTTCACAAGCAATGCTCTTTTGTTTTTTTGACATTCTATCAAACTGCTTAGGCCTAAATCTTGTTACTAGGATGTTCACACACGTTCTCCCATTGGATAGTTCGGCCAAGGGTCACTACGCAGGCCTCGAATTTAGCCGTGGCCATGGCCGTGGTTGCCCCTTCAATTGGCCTCGGTGCCCTGCAATTTTCAAAAGAGCTTGCAGCCAAATATCGCCGTAAGAGCTGTCTTACTATGGCTGCGGTGCACCTCACTGCCTTAGCTGATCGTCAATGCCATGCCTTCCCACTCTTTACAAACTTTCAAAAATTTATATCCATGATCAAAACGTCAGCATTTATTTTAACACAATTCCTTCACCGTGCTAAAAATTATCGATAAAAGCATGTTACTATCAAATTCGCAGTCACTACTCTCGTACGTTTGTTGTACGTAACCGGAATGTGCACAAAAACAGATATCTGTAAGTTATGTCCGTGTTCTGTACTGTACACAAGTTCAAAGGAACAACCACGATGAATGCAACGCCAAAATCGGTGTACGTGTACGTCCGTACTTGTATGAAAACACCCATACATTAGGCTACACACATACTCTGTAGAGTAGTCATCACTGAGATATACGAAGAACATGGGGCGTGGTACGTACCTAGAAGTACAGTAATTTTTCAATGGCTGCATTCACTGCTAATCAGTCCAGTCGTTACCTCATAAGTTTGCAGTAGTAACAATGGGTGTTTTTAGGGAAAGCAAAATTTGTATGAGGTAAAAGCATGCTTCGTACTGTGTGATTTTCACAAAAACAATGTCTCAATCTTGGCACGAAGAGCTGTGCACAAAAGTCAGACCCCCTCGATTTCAAATGTTGTATTTATGCGGCATTACATGCTTCGTACAATGAAAACTAAATCATCCAAAACAAACACATGAGAGCTATCACACTTTTTACAGTATTTAGTAAAGGCCATACACGAAGTGCACGGAACAATAGCCAGGGCACTTATAAAATATTATGGCGCTTTTTGAGCTGTATTTCTGTTTTAACGTAAGTTCTGGGTGTGGCTTGGACTAAGATTTTAATACGGTCTACGCTGGGAAACCTGAATCAATTTGTTAAGTCATTTTGTGTACTGATATGCAGATTTGGACTACTGCTTCAAATAGGATAACAAGCACAAAGGCACTATAGTGTTTGGGGATTAGTTACCGCCCTGGTTTCACTGAGGACCAATTCACATTCACAGAATTATATGCTATGAAACCGACAATTTGTTTTCAAAACAATTTGTTTTGTTTGGTCATTAAACAGGGTGATGAATGTCATTTTGAACGAAAAGGTATCAAAGCAAAACATGGGGAGAAAAAAGTCGTTCATTTAACAGTTTAAAAGTGCCAGCTATGACCCTAAAACATAATAATGCAGAAATCTGGTCTACTGATTACGTAACACATAGGGGAGTGAAAAACCGGAGGCAGATATGCAATTTTCCCAACATAAACAAACAGTAGGCATACCGCGAGTGAAAACACGTGGGCTTCAAGTCCTGCTTCAACCATGCCGCAAAAAGAGGTGACGAAGCGGAGGAAGGAGTTGGAATGTGCCCCCGCGGTGGCCAAGATCAGGAAAATAGATTCTATGTTTAGGTGAGGATATAAAAATAAAAATTTTTGGCTGCTTGTAGGCATATCTGTCAATATGTGGTGTGAAATCAAATAGCAACCGCACAGCGATCAGCATCATTTTCAGGCCTGTAGGCTACAAAGAAAGGCTCAGTATATGACTGTAGGCATGTGATCTTGCATTCTTTTTATAGCCCTACAGACAAGTATCCTTTTTACAGAAAACTATGTTAGGATAACATTACTCTAAAGAACCGAAGGTTATGACTGTGATGTGCAGTACCCTGGCAACAGTAACCAAAGGGACACATCACTGTAGTCTCCGGGAATTAGGCTTACGTTAGCAGGGATGTATGAGGAGGGGGGTGTTTGCCTTTTTCAATGGTGCAAAAATTTCCACTTTGACAGAATTAACCATTAACTTAAAGGTTTAGGTTTGGTGGTTTATATGGCTAATGATTTTTATCCTTTAGTTCAAAAATGTTTAATGTTTTTTTTTTTTGTTTCAATGGAAAGAGAAACCTATGGATTCATGATGGCGTGTGTATATGTATGTGCATTTGGATATGTGTATGTGCGTTTGTGGCATTTTGCTCGTTAACACGATATCTCAATTAAGGAGGGAAAGTTGGACAGTTCTCAAACTTGGTACATAGATACCCCATACTGAAAGGAAGTAGTTTTTGATGGGGGTCAAAGGTCATCTGGGGTTACCAGGGGTCAAACTCTGAAAACCTTGTTAACACAATATCTGGAGATAGGAAGATAGATGTCATGCTTAGTAAGTAGTGGGTTATGGTCCAGAAAAAGTACCCTATTGTTTTTGGTAGGGGTCAAAGGTCATCTGGGGTCACCAGGGGTCAAACTCAGAAAACCTTGTTAACACGATATTTTTTAGACAGGAAGTTGGGTAAATGTCATAGGAAGTAGATGTGTGATGGTTTTCCATGATCAAATATGAACACAAAACTGTATTTTGTCAATACATTAAGATAGCATTTGACCAGTGACTGAAAGAAATGATCAAGATGTCATGGCATTACTTAGAATCATCAAAACAGTAACCTCAATGCATTTTTGCATTCTTTTTTTTTTTTTTTTTTTTTTTTTTTGGGAGGGGGATTACGGACCTGGTTATGCCAGCTGTTTATAGGATGGGCCTTGCCATTAGCTTAGAAAAGTAGGCCTTGATAACCTTAGCTTATTTTTACTGTACTACAGATATGGGAGGATAACGTTATACATAGCCAAAGACTGACTGACCGGATGTGAGGGCCTGCGCATGATATGTCAGGACAATACTAGGATACCAACTTTACTTACCAGTTTTGTTTTCTCTCATACAAATTTTTGTAGTCAGTTTCCCCTCTTTTACAAAATCTGATTTTTTCTAACTTTATTCAGATCATTAAGTGCACACTCAGCTTCGCGGTCACCACCAAAGGAGTCAGATACTGATCTCTTTCTATCCGAACCTGATCCTGCTCCATCAGAACCTGATACACTAGATATCTCCACTTTGTATTTAATGATAATGATCAAACTGCAGAAGGGGCTATGATGAAAAAAAATGAGTCGGGGCAATTAAGAAGGAAGCCATGTCGGGCTGCCACAGTTCAATCACGGGGGTTTGATTGGCTGGAGATCATAGAGGAGGATGCCTTGCAACTCTAGTGCGGTGCACTTACTGTAGACAGTACTATGGTGAGGGTGGAAAAGGATCGTTTACTGCAGTGATGAATACAGGACAGACTCAGCTGTGCAATGTGGATGCATACGTAAAGGGTACAAGTGACATCAAAAAAATACTGCAGCTGACCACTGTAAGACCAGGAACCATGAAAAGGCTCTAAATGAATGTAATCCTTCAGAGGAAGTGCTAGCTGTTGTAAGACATCTTGCAAAGATGGATGATGTAAAATATGCCAGAATGTGTAAGTTGTTTAGATGGGCTTACACAGTGGCATACTGCGAGTGGTCATTCAAATACTTTCCCATGCTACTCAGTGTAGAAAAAGCTCATGGAGTGGATGTGGGGACTGCCTATGCTAATGACAAAGCTTGTAAAATATTTATCCATGAAACTGCAGGGTCTATGTCCGATGATATGAAGGCACTATTTAAAAAGGAGCCTTTCTATTGTGCAATTCTATTTGACAGGAGCACAGATAAGACACTTTCAGAGAAAGAGGTCACTACCATCAAAGTTCTAGAGGATGAAGTTCCCAAAATAAAACTTCTAGGGTAAGTGTGCTATGCCTATAAACTTACATTGGATCCCATCATGGTTCATACTTTAATCCATTCTAAGCTTTACATTGAGGAACATATGCCAACATTAAACCAATCCAGTTGTTTATAAATACTAGTAGTAGCACCGTTGTCTCAGTGATAGCAATTAAGTGTCATTACAGAAAGGATTATTTTTGGTTTTGCAGTCTTTTGAAAAAAAATTGAAATTTCAGTTATTTGAAAGCAATGGCTCATTGACACTTTGCACTTTTTCTCCAGAATAACAGAACCAGAAAGCCAAAAAGCAAATGATGTATTTATTGCCATCACAGACAAATGTGATGTCATGGAACTCGAGCTGAAGAGTTGCTGTGTAGCTGCTGCTGCTGATGGGGCTTCTGTTAATTTCGGAAAAAAGAGTGGTGTCCTTCCATCCTTACAAACGCAGTTGGAAATGCCGTGGCTACAGATCCATTGCATTGCTCATCGCTTAGAATTGGCTCTAAAAGATGCATTTAAGGGATCATATTATGAAGACTAGGTAGGTGTAAAGTGAAAAGGAAAGACAAACATGTACATAAGATACAGTACAGTATGTTAGTAAAGGAGTAAGGAGAAAGATAATTCATCAGAGATCTTCCACTTCTTAAATCTTTTTCTTATATTTTCAGATCGATAATTTCCTGATTGAGATCTACTCCCTGTACAAGAGATCAGGCAAGAAATTTAAGCAACTGAAGAATGCTGGGGAAGCCTTTAATGAACATGTTTTGAAGCCAGTACGAGCACACGGCACGAGATGGATTGACCATCGTACGAAGGCAGTGTATGTACTACTCAGAGATTATTCAGCAATGGTCTCTCAGTTTCAAGAGATGGGATCAGAGCTCAGAGAGGACATTCCCCAGGCTGATCGTGCGAAAGCTTGTGGGTATGCTGCAGGACTGACATCGTTGCATTTTATTCTGTATATGGCCCATTACCAGGACCTCTTGGAGAATATGGTAGATTTGTCCCTTGCCATGCAGAATGAAGAAATGGCCTTGTCATCTGTTCCTTTTGAAGTAGAAATAGCCACTGCCAGTCTGCTTGCAATGAAAAGTATCCCAGGACCTCATTTGCAGAAAGTACTGGAAGAAACCCAAGGTGATGATATTACTTTCAAGGGACATGTCATCACCAAAGATCAGAGAAAATTTGATGCTTACCAAAGAAAATCAAAGGAAGTGGTTAAGTGTATTACCAGTAGATTTGAGGGGTTCACCACTGACTCAGTACTTCAAGCAGCAGAGATACTTGACCCAGCCAATTACCCCAGTGAGGAAGAAGATCTGGCAGCCAATGGTGTGCAACATATCAGAGTATTAGTGAAACATTTTGGTGATCTTCTAGTATTGAAGGGATGTGGCTGGATTTGGTTGAGAGGGAGTGGATGAAACTCAAATATAAGATAAATAGCTTCCATAAGAAGGAAAAGTTCTACCCCATGTGGCAAAATATTCTGAAAACAAGGTCAAACAAATTTCCTAATGTGCTGCACATTGTTCGCATTTTGTTGGTGTGCCCAGTTGCTACTGCAACTGCTGAGAGGCAATGTTCTTACATCAAGAGGTTCCTTGGTGACTGGAGACACAGTTTAGACTGTGACACTTTAGAGGATCTTCTCCGCATAGCTTCAGGGGGACCCAAACCAGCACAATATGACACTTCTGCTGCTCTTGTTGACAGGTGGAGACTTTCTTCACTTCTTCCTAGAAGGCCACACACTAAGCCTTATGGTCCTAGGAAGAAGGTAACTTCAGATGTCACTCAGGACAACTGCTCTGCCTCTGGTAGTTCTGTTATCAGTTGTGAGAAAGATAGTGATGACAATGCAGACTTCATTTCTGCTCCAAACAGCTGTGATGATGAGGAAGAATCTGTCTTTGTTTTGGATGATGATGGGGACCATGAGTGTTGACTGATGAGTAGGCATGACAATGCAGAAAATGACAAGGACAGAACAACGAATGATACAGGTGGTTGAGAAAACTCTCCTTACATACTGTTTTACTTTTGTTATTACTATCATTACTATTACTATTTTATTGTTTTCCCTGGTGAGTGGTAGTCTTTACTCCATTTACCCAGTTAGTTTACTGAGGCCCAAAAGACTTAACTTTTGACTACTTTTACTCTTTCATATAAGCATTTCATCATGGCCTTGTTGTCTTAAGTTTGGGGCTTAAATGGTGGTGTAATTCTTACTGGACCACCTTGCATAAATAAGCATTCTTCTGTGACTGACAACAACTAAAACTTAAAGCCATGTGATGCCCCAGGCATTAGTGGCATATTATCTGTTTTTTTTTTTTTGGGGGGGGAGGTTTCATGTTGCTGTTCAAGTGTTGAAATTTATTGGTTGCAGTCCTCTTCTGATTGTTGTGTTGAACTTCTTCCTGGCACTTGTAGAAAAGATGAAATTGAAAAGTTCATACCACCAATCTGAAATAAAGCATGTTTAACAAAACTTCGTGGTATTTTTTCTTCTTTTTCTTCAAAATTCTGGTAACTAAATTGCTGGTCTTGATGTACTCAGTGTATCTTTATCCTCATATACATTTGTGAAACACACTCAATCAAAGGCTACCCTATGTATGTGCTACCTGAACTTGAAGCCAAGTTCATCACACACTTGTTTCTTTTTACTATTTGCCTCTGGACTGATTTTATTTCAAAGAATGGTCTTGTATCAGCTTACTAGTGGACTATGCAAGTCAGAACAGTCACCCTTCTACCACCTGGCCAGCTGTTTACGGACCATTGTTTTGTAATTTGACTAAAGAGAATGTTGAGTAATACTCTGCCCATTTCCCAGAGGTTTCAGACTCTCTAGTGTTGAGCCGATTATCGGTTTTTGTTATCGGTATCGGCCGATAATGGCGTTATCGGTTGCATATCGGTATCGGCTAAATCAGCAGTTGCCGCCGATAACAGCAACCGATATTCTAAACTCCTCGCTTTGCTGCCATTTTTTAAAGTCTTGTGTATACGTACAAAATTGTGATATGCAACGATCCATTCCCCCATTAGGCCTGAGCCAAAACATTAGCAACCATGCCAGAGGAGAAGCCGTGATCACTATTGTTTTCAAAAGCAGGCAACGTGTGATCTTTTACAGGAGCAAGTAATTTCTGGAACGTACATGGTCTACACTGTTCATCATACATCATTTCCAGCGTTAGGCCTACCATGAAGTATAGAGTTCCCGGCTGCCGATTTGTTGTTTGCGCACTTCACACACTCCCTTTAAAAGCCTGTAGAATATTTCCAAAATCTCCCGCCAAAAACTTAAATTTAATTTTAAAAGATTCCCTGAAGAAGAAGAAATCATAATTACTTTTGCTCTAAATGTCTAAATCTTTCGAAGTGCATTAAAACTTTTCGGCGGTCCGCTTGGACATTCGGTATGTTGCTCACGAGCCTCGCGCAAAATAAACATGCCTCTACTAGATACAGTACTAACAGTGTGGGCTCTCAGTACACACGTTCTATATACTGTGCAATACATGTGCAAACATCGTGGCTTCATGAGCAACTACGCCACAGTTTCTGAGTGAAGGACATTGTGCAATCCTTGTGGTAATTATCTATGCAAGAATTTACTGCAAAGACATACCAAGACTTGTACTACGTAATACATACAACATACTGTACACTGAAAAGGGCCAGCGCACGTAACATACACAGCATCCACAAGGCCAATGTCATTTTGTATGTACTGTATTGCATATAAGCATACCTCGCATTTTTCAATAAGATTCACGTATGTAAACATATATGGCTAGATTTACAGTACAGTGTTATGTCGTATTTCACACTACACCGGGAATTACGAAATTATACGCAAGGATGGAACGGCCTTTGCAAGTTTAATTCAGAAATTTGTCTGTGAATTGCAATGGTGATTCCTGGCGGGATTTTTTAACAAGTGTGAAACTTGTAGAAACTCAGCAGGTATTGGTAGAGAGAATGGCGGCTTTATCCCGCCTGTCACTTGACGTTGACTATTTAGTACATTCCTTTGGCAATGTAGACACATGTGGCCTCACAGGTCTACTGTAGTAAACGAAGCTTGACTTTCATGTAATGTTTTACTTTGTTATCGGTATCGGTATCCGGCCGATATTAAGTTTGACTTATCGGTTATCGGCAAGTTCCAATATCACTGTTATCGGCTCAACACTAAGACTCTCTACCACTCCAAAAGTGGCACAAATCTGCTAAGTTCTCATCATTTTTATTTTCATTTCCTTCAAGCTTACATACATACATGTTTATTTTAAATGTTCATTGGAAGGAAAATCTAGGTATAATAAAAACAAAAGCTCTACATTGGACAGGCCATGCAGGAAAAGTGTTAAACCATTGAATTGGCAGACAGCATTGCAACCCTTAACCAGGTATAACCAGAGTGAAGTTGGACAATGACTAAAAGCACATTAAGCAAAAATAATCGGCCGAAGTGTACTTAATAAGAGCCGATTGTGTATATGGCCTTGGTGCCCAATCAACAAAGTAAACTTTGGCCTTGCTGCCCTACCCTTTGGCCGTGGTGCCCCCAGATTTGCTCTGATCCTTGATGCCAAAATGGCCGTGCCCTTAAAAATTTAGAATTCGAGGCCTGACTATGTGATTCCTAGAGGCCGAATTATCCAATGGGAGGATCAGATTTCGAAGGGGAAAATCCCCCTTACGTATTGTGCACGACGACTATTGCACAGGTGTGACTAAACCACTTCGATGGCCAAGAAATGTTCCTTTTTTGAAGACATTTTTCGTCCAAATGAATCATCAGACTACTCATCTGATCTTAAAACGTGTTTGGAACATTCGTGTGCATTAAAAAGTGGTAAAATTTAGAATAAGGCATAAAAATCGTGATTCAGTTAGTCCAGGTCGGTGCAGATAGACTGAGGAGTGAGTGGCCCCCTATTACTACTTTCTTTACTAGACCTATAACGCTAGGACTGCCTGTGGGCCTAACCTAGACTGAGGACTTGGCTAGGCCTAGGCAATATGGGCACAATGCCTCAATTCAACCAGCTACACAACACACTACACAGTTAACATGATCGAGGCTTGGCCTACAATAAATCTCGATTGGAGAACCAAATTTTACCTTCCAATAAAATTCTTCCAAGTATCCTGTCATCGCCTTCGTAGACAGTAACTTCATAATTACCATAGCGATGATCTTTTAGTTTATTATTATGTTTCATAATATGATAGCCTACATAATATACGCAATTAATACTACTTGTAGTTGGTTGTATATTGTTGTGAATGCACGTACGTGGATACGTACGCCTATTTAGTCTCGAATTGGCGTCTGGTAGTCAAAGGCGTTTATTCATTATTGAGTGTGTACCTTGACTTCATTTGTCAACTGACAGCTCAGTGTCAACAAGCAACAGATTTTGGAATGTTATGCTTACGCCCTCTACATGCTGATGAGGAGGGTGGAGGAGAGGAAGATTTCCTCTTTATACAAGTGATACTGCATGCAAATCTTATCAGTATACCCGCTTTTCATCTATTTTAGCTTCCTTTTCATTGTCTGAGAATTTTTTCAAACCGCCAAAGAATCGACAGCAAGACTTTTGTGCCTTCTCTCATCTTTCTGATTCCTTGCCAAAGCCAAAACAACGTGTTAACTGTTCCGCGCGGAGGTGCTTCAGAAAGCCCAAAGGACTGGAAAACATGAGTTAAGTTAAAAGGCTCACCACACACTAATCCATGCGACCGGAAAGAGCACAGAACCACCACCAAACAACAACACATCCGGACCAGTTAGGAAGGCCAGGGACCGGAGGGGCGCAAGGTCTTCAGGTTTACCAGAAGCCAGCCGCCGACACGCCCGCCATGACGGAGCAAAGCACCCCACTACCAACCCACGAAGAACCCATGAAGCCTTGAATGCCTCCAAGGGACCTAAGTTGGGCCATTCACGATGGGATTTCCAAGTAGACAGGGACCCTTCTCCAGGGTGAGGATGCTTCGGCAGGGACCCTTCTTCAGGGTTTGCCCGTGGGTATCGTTGATGCAGTGACTCTTATTCAGGGTGTAGATGCTTCGGCAGGGACCCTTCTTCAGGGTTTACCATTCTTCTCTAAGGCTGTCATCTTCGTCGGCTGGTCTTCATTTCGATGACACAAAGTTTTTCGAACGTACGAAAATTTTTTCGAAAGTTGAAAAAAAAATCTTACGTGACAACAATACGAAGGTGTATGAAGTCACCGGAAATAAAGTTGTGAAAAGCTCGGAAACAGGTGTATCTCAAGAGAGGTTACCTTGAGGGATCTCATACATAACTTAGCAAGTATATTCTCCACATCAAATTCAAATCCCGTTGTTTTTCAGTGATGGATGTCGAGGGTCATATGAGGCAGAGCCGTATATTTAGAGGAGTCCAATTGAGAAAACGAACTTGTAAACAAGATATCTAGACAAAAAATCTAATTCTGAGGATCTCTCTCAGCATGATAAGCTCCGTATTGACTCGGAGTTCAAGAAGACCATTATTTTATATGGATGTCAAAGGTCATTTGCGTCATACAGAGTTCAAATTGAGAAAATTTGGTAAACATGATTACTGAAAAAGTGTAACTTCGAGGAACTTCATACTTTGTACGTTCTTGAAGAACCCCACACTCAGTGTTTTGAAAGTTCATTTTAGGTCACGAGAGGTCAAACTGGGACTTGTTAAAGCTTAAAGTCTGATATTTCAAAACTATATGTTACAAAGCTTAAAAAATTCTTCCAAATGGTCCAACACCCATTTTCACAGGCCATTCCTGAGCTAAGGTACGTATAAACTGTTGAAGCTTATTCACTCAGTTTAAAATGGATTAAGTTGTGAAGTTATTCTTGTACTACTCATATTACCGTCTTTGTTTTTCTTTGTTGTGTCGAAAGCCACTCTACTCCCTTGTGCCAAAATGTAAGTACCATCTTTCTGTTTTTAGGTGACTTTACCAAATAAGCCCTCTCCGTACAACACAGCTATGCACGGGAAAAGTAAATGTTACGGTCATAGAAACATCTAAATTTCAAACTTGCAAAAACAGGTAATGTGCAGGTTGTGCAGGAAGTACATCAGAAATTATTGAGCAATCGACTATTTCAAATTAAATTAATAAATTTCAACATTTTATAAGTTGGGTGAATGAAATTCATTTTCAAACCTCTAGAATATATCATCTTTAAATGCTAGTCCACTTTTAACAAAATATACCCCATGAATTACACATGTCAAGGTCTTACATTCTGGCACTCCCGGCACGGCACGTCCAGGCCCACATCCAAAAGACCGTGTAATAGGTATACGTCATAGAACAGACGCTCTGTTGAAGCAACCTGCTTTTTTGTCCTCTCTTTTTTATTTATTTCTTCCAAGCTTTTATCATACCCTTCCATTTTTACGCAATTTCCCTCTGTTTGTTTTCTAATTCTGTTAAGTTTATTTTGGCCTCAACATATTAAGCGGTTGCTAACTCCGCGGGGGCCAGTGGCGTAGCCAGACTTTTCAATCTGGGGGGCAGAGAGGGGACGGAGGGTATGACTGGTGGGGCAGACTTAGCTGATACTATAGGACTATCTAAGCGGAGCGCCACCATCGGTTGGCGGGGAGCGAACAAGAAAACTTTTGGCTTTACATACCCCTCAGATGGCCGGAAACGGCACTTCCCGAGTGTTTTAAGCTGCATGTACCCAGCCTTGAATATGGATCTCATGTCTGCAATTTCTCAATTAATGCAAAAAAAAAAAAACAATCTATGAAAAATGTTAATATATGCTTCTAAGCTGAGCGCCACCATCGATTGGCGCGGAGAGTACCGCAAATTTTCGGCTTTGCAAACCCCCAGATGGCCGGAAACGACACTTCCCGAGTGTTCTAAGCAAAAATATGTTCAGCCCCACTTCGAAATTCTCCCCGCTTCTTGGAGCTTCTTGGAGCTTCTTGGATTTTTTAGCCCAAAAGTAGACCGAAA
>WURT03643097.1:13136-36671 GCA_009936505.3 Holothuria glaberrima | reverse complement strand
TTTCAATACTTCCTTCTTCGAGTGCCTAATTGAACTTATTGTGGTACATTAATAATCTTGCGATGTTGTAGAAAATTAGTCTCGTCGTATGTTTAGAATTACTTGTTAATTACTATACGCACTGTGCAAATTTTAACATAACAAACAACATACGTAGTCAGCATGCACAATAAACAAACTTTAGAGCGCAACTTAGAGATCGTATCAAACATAACAAAGTAGTGGCAAACTACGGAGAAAGGGGTAAATGATGGGGTTGGGGTAGCCGGCCTCACATACATCTACAGGCGCGGATCCAGGTTTTTGAGAAAGGGGGGGGCGCACACACAGGGTTGGCGCCAGGAAGTTTGACAGGGGGGCTTGGCCGGCTGATCTAGGATTTTCGGGAACCTTTTTTTTTGCTTTTTTGCACTCCAGGTCTGGCATACTTACACTATCCGAATTTTCGGGGACCTTTTTTTTTTGCTTTTTTGCAAAATCGTTGGTCGTCGAAAAAAGGGGGCGTGCGCACCCGCCCCCCTGTATCCGCGCCTGATCTATTTATTATCATTATGTTTGCGGCTGTCATCACATACATCAATGATTACAAACAACATTAAGCGGGCCGTTCTGTTACACGGAGGCGGAACTTTACATTCGTGTGTAAACTGACAGAATAGGTGAGAGGCCTATTTGCTATACTTGATGGAAATTAGCATCAATATAATACTTCCTTTTCAAGTCTACTACCCCACAAAAGGTGCTTTAAAACTTGTTGGGAAAACATATTATACCCATAACATCTGCAAAATCTACCCAAAAATAAAATAAGTCTGATGTAAAAGTTGATATCTCATTCACTTATAGGGCTGTAGTCTGTTGAACGAAGTCTGAAAAAAAGACCGGTCTCTACTCTCAACATATCACCGCTATAATATATACAAACCATATGATGTAAACAAAACATTTAGTCACAAACACGTTGTTATCATGTGTTCCCTTCATGTATGACAGAAAAGCTGTAATGGTTGTATGAAACACTATACGCTGTAGTAGCGTTCAATCTTCAGTTGCCTATGTAGCGATCTGAATCTTTACAATCTTCGTTGTCATTCTGTATTAAAATACATCCACATTTCATTAACCACGTAGAATCAGCTGGCCATTTGACGATAACAGGAACTACCTGAATGCATAAACACCATCAAAATCCCCACATTTTGTAGTTGCCCATCGTCGTAAATAGCCATCTAATCCAAGACTCATCACATGTTCTCAGGGGCATGTATACATGAATTCGCAGGGGGGGGGGGAGGTCGTGAACTATTTTGGGAACAACTACATTTCTTGGAGACCGGCTCCCATTGACATAGTTGTACGCAGTGACGTACGCAGGATTTCTCTTAAGGGGGGCCATGCAGTAAGTTGTGTGATCGCCGGCCTGGGGAAGGGTCTAAGGGGAGGGGTCCCCCTCCCCTTTTGAAACTTTTGAAAAAATTAGGTGCCCTTACATGCAATCTTTTGCCAAATATGTTACCTTTGAAGTAAAATTTGTGTTACAAAATTACGGGTTTTTAGGATCTAAAAAAAAATTGGCATCCGTAAGAGGGACCATGGCCCAATTGTCCCCTGCGTACGCCACTGGTTGTACGATCCGAATGTTCTAGATAATTACAATTTACAGGACGGTAGTAATTATCATAGGCGTACGGGGCTCTTCCAATTGGGGAGGGGCAGAAACTTTTTGTCCGAATCTCAAAAAGTTGTCCGAAATTCGTTGCAGTTCAGGTGCATAAAATAGACCACTAAACCACTACATGCGCGCGAAGCGCTCGAAATGCTTGCACATTTTTCGAGCATTCCATCAAAAATCCGGGAACTCAGTAGAAAATGCGGGCAATTTTTTCACTTTTACTTATCTCTGCCGGAATTTCAATTTGATTATGCTATCAAATGTAGTTCATGTCTGGTCTACTGTTACAAAGGCATACTGAACTGGATTTGAGACCGACTTTTTTGGCGCACAGAGACCTACTTTTGATTTGTCACACCCCCACACACACACCCATATTTACGCCCCTGTATGTTCTTTGCAACTTAACTATCTTACATTATTATATAATTCACACAGAGACTTGATTCTTTCTTTCTTTCTTAAGCCACATGATATTTGATGAAAAAGCACTCATTCGCCATTAATTATGGAGTTGCCTGCTTTTGCTATTAGCTTAATAGCTTGATTCGAGGAAAGTTATTTCTAGAATGGTTATTTGATGAGAGACTCTGTATATGCTTCATGTTAGGAATACATAAATAAAATAAAACGATACAGGGTACTTTGGAACCTATAACTGCCGCCATTTATTAACTGTAGGGGCCCAGACGTTATATGTGATTGGAGATGGGCGGTAATGGGGTAAGGGATGCTGGCTTATTGAGAATTTGCTAATAATCTGTACCGCCTATACTCTCTAAATAAAAACAGCGACCTCTAAAACTCATATCTCTTACAAGGTTCAATAGAGTTGGTTTTCTAGGAGGCATCACTTTCTTACATAATGCGTGCTGATGTGTATATAAGCCATAAGTGTTTGATTCTGTCGAAGCCTCGGTCTTACCTCCTTTAAGTTGTGTAAAATTGCTTGTATTATACTTATTCCACTTTATGCAATCTTAAATCACTTAGTCTCGCAGTTGGTCGGTGTGATTTTCTTACAAAGCGCCACCAATTTCTTTCTGTATAGCAACTTTTAGATTATCGACAAGGTATCTGCTGATACGGAACTTTGCCTTCAGCGTCAAGGGTATGTGGTCGTATTTTAATAACAATGTTCTACACAAACAGAAATGATACTCTACTCCCTCCCACGTCGAGAAGCAAAAAGCAAAATAATAAGAAACAGACATTTTACTATAGTGTATCTCGAATCAGAGATGGAGTAAGGATTTACCAGACAGGGTGCCAAGCTCCCCGAGGGGCGAGGGGGAGGCAGCGACCCGAAGCACGGGCATAATACAAACCGAAAGGATACCGACCCTCAAAAAATTAATTCCGTGGTCTTTACTTGAGCAAATTTGAAAAATTTGAGATTTTATCCAGGAAAATGAGAAAGATTTGGGACTTTGTATTGAAAGTTGTGGATCTTTATTTAAAACAATTTAAAGAATGGGTTTTTATTGGGAAAGACTGAAAAATTTCGGGATTTTTGAAGAACCTGCTTTTCTTAAGAGGTAAGACATTTAGACTGTCGGGCGACTGAGAACCGTCGGAGATTATATACGTAACCGTAGCCCATTAATACTCCCCGAAAAATGAAACATTTTACCGACGAGTGGGGATGCCTTTCCCGAGAGGGTTCGTTCCCGTAACCCCCACCTAGTGCCACCCCTGACTCGAATTATCCAAATTTGTCGCAGTGCAATTTGAATGTTTCCAATTGGTTTACTCTTTATCACAGCAACATGTTGTTAATGACTGCACTTTCCCAGTTCTTGTTCATTGGGTAAAAACGGTAAGCTTTAATTACAAGTTGAGGTCAATTATTCATATGAAACATCATTCTAACTAATATCGAAAAGATATTTAAATGACTTATTAACCTTATTTTCCCCATTTAAAAGCTTGGAGGTTACAAGATTATATAGCCAAAAACTAGAATATACCAAACTAAATACTTTGAAGTAATTGGCCAGGTATTTATTTTCGGTCGGCTTCCAAGCGTTCTTCTGTAGGGTGCCAATTAAGCTCAACAAGCTTTTCCGTTGTAGGCTTGAATTCAGTACAATCATGTTTTGTTTTAATCTGCAAACAGGATTTGAGCAAGAAGTGTTGTAAAATAAAGTCGCGAGTGTAAAAATTCTAATTTAATCCAGAATCACGACTTGATCGTCCTGGTAGTTCGGCAAGTGTCATAAATTGATAATCTTTTGTCTTCCCTGTGCGATACGACTATACGAACATTTAAACCAAAGGATGTGTGGCTTTCCGTAGTATAAATTTTACAGTCAAATTCTTGAAAATGTGATGCTGTATGTCATTTATAAAAAAAAATGAAAATGATATTTTCTTTTGTACACGACAGTGTAATATTTAGGCACTTTGTCTTTATCCTTCACAGTTTAAGCGGGGGTTGTATGCAGGTCCGTTGTCAAGGGGGGCCAAAGGGTGAAACCCCTTGAAATTTTTTCGCCCCCTAGAGTTTTCAAGTTGTCATTGACTTAATACATTTTTACACATTTGGCACCCTGAAAATTTTTTGCCCCCAAGCCATTTCGCCCCCACCTTCAGTACCTTGTCTGGCTACGGGCCTGGTGGTATATAAGACGATAAGTCACAGTTTTAGACCCCCTCTCCCCACAAAAAGTACAGTCATAGCTTGTAAAGTGTAGATGAACTAAAAAAAAGAGAAAGTGTTCTATTGAACTCGTAAAACGCATTCGCACGCAAATACAGTGCAGTCTACTTAGGGTATTGTAACTGTTGTAGCTGAACAGTCACAGAGCATAATGTTGTAGGCCTAGTTACTTTAGCTGATTTAACGGTCTTAATGAAATGATTGGATAGTTGAAAACATCGCAAAAGTGCACTTTGAAATATCCCAAACCGTAATTTGATTAGTTTTGGAAGATGAACTAAGCCACTAACTGAACTTTTAAATAAGCGTTTTTTCATGATTAATTGAGTGTAGCCAAACTTTAACAAAGTGAATGCCGGGTTTTCTGTGTATATTCGCTTCCTAATCTTTCTAAAGTTCCCCTCAACTCTTTGGCTAAAAGACGAATGGCGAAAGCCAAAGTTTACCCGAAGGTCTTCTGCTTCCCAAAGAAGCTACGTCCCCTGAAGGGTCTGGCACAAAGACTTTCCACTACCAACCTCTCAGCCTCCAGACCTCTACATCAAGGGTCTGTCATGCGTGGCCCGTTCTAGACTGGCTGAAAAGAACATATTCTACACATGATATTCGTGTAGGAACTAAAAAAAAAGTCAAACAGTTAATAGCATTGAATCCAACCAACTGCGAAGCTCAAATTTGGCACGAAACATCCCACAAAATTCACATTAAAGGGCAGTTGTTAATATATTTATTACAATAGTTGTTTTTACATGTATTTGCACATGGCAACCATAAAATTTGGAGAATATTACAAGGATGGCTTCAATTGCAAAGTATTTTCAAGTATGTTACCGTTTGTCTGGTCATTGATCAAAAGTTACGCAATTTTTGGGGGTGTGTTTGTTTTTGCATGCAGTACGTATACAGATTTATGTACACGCTAGCCATGCTTGGCGATGCTACTTTAAACAGGATGACCCTGGTATCAGAGGTATACACCTTATGCACATGATGTCACAAAGCATAAAAAACGCCCTCGTTTGGAGGGAAAGCGCGTATCATTGCAGGTAACACCAACCAGGGAGCTGTAAGCTCTAACAGCTCCCTGCACCAACAATGCAGACAGCTGATTTGTCAACCAATCGTGTACGCGCGTAAGTCTACTACACGTTCGAGCAAAATCTACACCGATCTTGCACGTGTACTTCATTGTTTTCCTCCAAAATGACGTTCGCGTGACGTCAATGCATAAGGTTTATGCTTTTTTAAATTTCTTCATTTCTGGTCAGGGTTACTATGACTACAATTACCTTGAGGATAATAGCCTTCAAAAATTACAGACAAAAACATAGGCGAGGGGAGGGGGCAGGGTACGGTGTTCCCAAATTTTGGACAAATCCAAAATACGGGAAGAATTTGTATAAATCCTGTCCTTTTTTCAAAAAGGTTCAGACGGGCAAAAATTGTACCCCCTCCCAAATCGGATGGTCCCATACACTTATGGGCAAAAATGAACTACACAGACAGGTCTGAATAAATTAAACTCATGTTAAAAAATGTTATCTCCGTCAATCATACGTATAACCAGCCATTGTATAATATGATACAACTTGAAGTTTCTCCCGGGTTCAATTAATTGAAACACACTATCTTATATTGAAGTAGATGCGCAGAATCTGGACATATTCAGGAATCGTCTGACATGTTGCTAGCCCTCTCTCACGTTCCCGTTGCATCTATGCCCAATGGGTTACTGCAACGTATCCACGATGATGATGTGTAAATAAGGCATCAATAACTTGCTTTTTGTAGTGACATCTTGCCAATTCTAGTCACATTATGCACTCTCTTCTAAGTAGTTGATGTGATTTTGACTCCATATTGTTCATTACTGTCAGCAGCTGTTATTGAACGTCTGTCTACCTTCATCCTTCGTACTCAGATCTTATAATGAAAATTCATTTCAACCCAAGGATACTCGTACGACGTGCGACGACCTGTGAATGCATTTTCGTCTGAAAACACAAAATTTCTCCATTGTAATGTATCAGTTTTTGTAGTAAGAAGACGGCGCCTCGTGATTCAGCGAATAAGCAGGCTTATCTTCATCAGCTGTGGCGTTTATAACCGTAGATCGCTTTGGATGAAGGTCATGCATTGGCAAAGAGATATTAAAAGCAGAGAGTGTCATGTTTTCATGTTTAATGTGAATCACACTTTTATATGAATTGCTTGCGTGTTTAAAGATCTTTTCATTGGACTGATACTCGGCGGGGTCGGGTTGCGGTAGCGAGTCTTATAATCGATTCAAAAGATCCTTGAACTTTTAATACGAGTATTTCTCCCTTTCTTGTCGACAATGAACAAATGATAGTTTTCAGTCAAAGAGTAGCGTTTTCTTGGCCTATGCACTGTGGTATATTGCAGTCCGGATTGTAGTAGTAGAAAATGTTAAATACAATTATGTCAATTGGGCATCGATTTGTGTTGGAAAATGGTGCTCACGTACACGAATGATATAAGAATATCTGCATGTGTGCATGTCAGTCTACTGGTACTTATACTACAGATCTACGTCAACTCTTACGTATATGTTAACGTATATTCACATTCGTAAATATTTATCTGTGTAGGTTTAGTATTTGTGTTGTGATGCAATGGCGTGCGTCACATGCAGAGGGAAAAGTGCCTATTTATCATAAGACAATAGTCGTCATGTACTTATAAATATACGAAAGATACTATGTTGGCTACTTCAACCAAATGTTAAGGATGGGGACGAAAGTACGCCACCTCTCCTCCGTGATCGTCGTGTATTTAAATTGAGTCAGAAGCAATAAATGGCTTTAGTCAAATTTGAAGAAAATATAAATTTGATGACCTACCCGACATGGCAGTATTTCCACTACAATTGATTTTTTTATATGGTATTGTTTAGTTACTACAGTCTATCAAGTCCTACAAAAATGACCGCCGATATGAAAAAAAAAACACACAAAAACGAAATATTCTATGAAATTGAACTTTTAGAATTCTTGACTTTAGTTTTTATCAAATTGGATCTTTGTGTTTTTTGTATTGGTTATTATAACTTTCATTGAATGTATATTTCCCCTTACCATGCATGTAATCCACAGCAAAAGATGTAAAAATACCATGTACAATACGCTACCATTTTTTATTGGGCACCGTAGTGAACGATTGTACATCCTTAACTATAAAACAAGATGAAATAATAACGAAAACCTCTCGTACAAACAATTAATCTAATTTTCCTCTACTGACTATTTTGAAATTTGAAGCTGTTTCTCTCAATTATTCCTCATTGAGTCTGTACCAGCCTGCACAACGGGCGTTGATCTTCGTATTCCCTAAGAAAAAAAAAAGAAATTAAAAGGAAAGTCAAGAAAAAGAATTCTGCCATCACTCTCACCTAACCTGTCATAGGTTTCGTTACTTAAATGAAATTGATCCACCTCCTTCTCATTGGATGAAGTCTCCTTGCTCGTGAGTGCAGCCTTCGTATAATGTTTTAAAGTGTTTCAACGTTATAGTGTTAGTTCGATTAAACGCGGTGCGTATAGTCTTCGCCAAGCATAGTAAGGTTTCTCATAGCGACGACGGCACGGATATGTGGAGAGATGCCTAGGATTTTGTTATTATTTTCATGAAAAGGATGATTACTTCAGAGGAGTAGCGTTATATCTTGTTGATTGTTTTTTCTTGTAATTACAGGAAAAGATGGTATCCATCTGCCTCACGTGAGGTATTTAACCATTCTGTGTACATTTTATCATTCTGCGAAGGATCATCTAATGATGATAACAACCGTTAAGCAAGTTTGATAAATCACGTATTTGGATTCATCTCAAATTTTCGTAACATATGGCAGATTGGTTTATGTTGTGGTCCACTAGCGCGTACTAACCTGGATACGCGTGGGCGACATTATAGCGATAATTTGTATGGAACTGAGAATGGATTTAATTTTGAAATCGTTGCGGTATCATAGATAGCAGAGTTGAGAAGGGAGTCAAAACAACTCAGATTTCGTACACGGAATTTTATTGTTTTGCGAGGTTAGGTCTCGTGTTAAATGTGGATTATACGGAATATATGACCAATGGCACTAGTGTAAGCTGAGAGCACGTTACCAGCCGCATGTAAGTATCTGAAAAAAAACCTCCTTACTCAGTTACTGGTTTTTATTTTTTGGTGAATTGCGACCTAAAGATCGTAAGTATACAGACTTACATTGCAAAGATTTAGGCAAAGAGAACACCTGTATTTAGAAGGTTACCAATTGATCATTTTTGGTGTAATGTAATGAGTGTCGACAGACACCATGTCATCTTGATATAAAAGTCTCATTATTTGTACAATTGATTGAATCTTCAATCTATTGCCAAAGAATACCTCAACAAATTCTTTTAAAAGCTTTCACTGGATATTTTACACCTGTGATAACGTGAAGGGGTTTCTTTAAACGAACAAAAAAGGTAAAAGTTTTGGCTGTGCGTTACTCACGTGACTTCAATCGTACCTTCTTTGCAGGCTTGTAGCCAGACAAAGTAATGAAAGGGCGAGAAAAATTCTAGTGGAGATTCTTTTCATGGGGCTAAATGTGTTAAGATGCATTAAAAGGCATTAGTGCCTTAAGCTTTTTTAGGGCGAAAACGATCCAGCCATGATTATGGGCATGTTTTCTTGGCCGAGTATTAGTCACGATTTAATTCTCATAAAGTAAAATATTTCATCTGTTTTCATTTTTTTTTGCGAAAATGTAGCAACGCTTTGGCTTTCTACAATTTTTCTTGAGAAGGCACATAGAAGTAGTATATTACGATTAATGCTTTTATTCTACCTGTTATTTCAAGTATAGTCCATATTGCGTTAGCAAAGTAGAAAAATAGTATACTGTGCAAAATAAGTCAATTATACAGTGGTTTTTCATCCAGTAAATGTATATAACTACATTACCCAGGGACGTCATTTCAAATGTGACCTTTTCTTCAAAGTAAGGGAAAATAATTATCATATTTGTTGTTCACCTAATGCAAATTTAATTACACTGTTGAAAAATTTACGTTTTATTGGAGAGTCCTTAGTTATACTTGCGTGGCAAGAAAAATATGACCTCTTTTATACTGTGTGTTGAAATATCAGTTCATTATAGATGTGGTGATGTGCTTGTGTGGCAAGCACAATGTGATTCTTTGTATGTCCTGTGAATGAAATAATGATATCATTGTTAGGCTGTGGTGTTTTACTTGTGTGACAAGCACAACGTGATCCCTTTTGTGGTAAGAATGACATATTCATATCACTGGTAGGTTGTGATGGTGTTGTACTTGTATGGCAAGCAAATGTGATCCCTTGTAAGCTGTGAATGAAATAATCATGGACCTGGGTCATTGGATGGTAAAATGGTTTATTGCAGTTCAGGCCCGTAGCCAGACAAGGTACAGAAGGGGGCGAAATGGCTTCGGGGGGGCGAAAAATTTTTCAGGGGGCCAAATGTGTAAAAATATATTTAGTCAAGGGCAACTTGAAAACTTTCTAGGGGGCGAAAAAATTTTCAAGGGAGGGTCGCCCCCTTGCCCCCCCCCCCTTGGCTACGGGCCTGTGCAGCTGCCGTGCATCAAAAGTGCCTAGGTTCGAATCCCTTTCGAAGGGTACGTTGGTTTTCTCGAGGTACTCGGGCTGTACTCCCACTTGATACTGCTTGCTATCAAAATCGATTGCCGGGAAGAGGAAGTCGGCTGCGCACCGGACTGAAGTGCCCTCAGAAAGATCAGCTCACCTGCCGACTTCGCCATTAAATCGTGTAATTGTTAAGCTGTGGCGTTGTCCTTGGCGTGGCACGTACAATGTAACCTGATATAACCACGGTGAGGATTAAATAATTGAATCATAGTAAGGCTGTGGTCATTGACAAGATCTATGGAACTGAATATGGCATCTGCCTATCTGACACAAATGACATTGAAACACACAGAAATGGCCACACGTTGCATGATGTTCTGCACAAAATAGTCAACTCACAACTCAACTTCTATTTTACACCCACATCATGAATAAACATCAACTAAAATATACAAATTTGTGACGTGAGGAGGGAGTGACAGGCTAGTTTTATGATATCCTTTGTTTTTCAACCCGTCATTTCAAGGACCGTTGCATGGGTGGTATGCCCGAGGGCCGAGGACTAGGTCTTTTGGAATAAAAGTTGTTCATTAGAAAAATATCAACATCATAAGAGTACGGTAGACACTAAAGCTTCACCACTGATGAACAGGTTATTTAGCAAAAATAGCTAACGCCGTGGAACATATGACGTCATTATTATGATAATTAATGAGTTGGACCAGAAATGGTTAAACTTGGGTGTGGGTGTAGCTTGTGAATGGGTCGAAATGGTGACGTAACTGCAGGGATTTTCCATTGGGCAACTGAAATGTTGGGTAAACAAATGTTTTTTGGTTGCTTGCATGGTTTGAAATAACCATGTTGCTAAATATTTGTTAGAATGTGCATGCATATGGATGACTTAATGCTCGAGTTTGTGGCATTTTTCACGTTAAAATCTACATTACATTATAACTTACTGCCGTTCGAAGCTTGTCTCTGCTCTGTTTCCAAGAAATCGTCTTTCATTTTAAAATCTCATCACCATCAAAATGCGAAAAAACGGGTGACTGTCGGTTACAGCATGGAACTATTAATATCTCCATGGTTACAGTGCACTGGTTTGTATCTTCTCCCCGATGTTTATGAATTTGTGCTGTGTATGATTACATCATGTTTTACAGGCGTTTATGAACTTTTCATGGTTTGACGGGGGGAAATAAGAATAAACAACGAGATCTAATTTTCGTGACATGTAGAAGAACGAAAGCAGAGCTTGTTGCAACAGTTTATGTTGCCTTCACAGAGAAAATACCCCAATCTGATTTAGAATACCATGGTATTCTAATTCAGGAATGGCCCCTTTCAATCATGTGACAATAATTTTGTTTCGCATTGCTTGAATTCGAGAATAACCCATTGGTATACCTTTAATATTCAGTGTTTTTATTCAGAAACAGAATGACCGCAAACTTGTAAGAGGAATAAGAGAACATTTGTAAGATTTAACCGATGTTTGAGAAAAACACTCGGGACGGCTGCGTATTCAAGACTTTGTTAAAACGCCGGTCTCTAGGATTGATCATGACATCATATCTAAGCCAATCAGACTCACTTGAAGAATATTAAAATAAACAAACCAGTGAATGTCACAAAATAATTGAATAAATTATGTTTCGTAAATCAAAAGATAGCAAAAAATGGATTGCAAATAATGTTTATTACCCCCTCCCCTCACCTTCCCTCTTGTTTCCCTTCAAAGACTATAAACTACAAGAGTGTGACTTACTTTATATGCATGAACTTGAGAAACTAAAGAATGTCTCCTTGCGTGTCAGCTGATGTATACAGGGAGACAGCTAGCACGTAATGATTGGCGTTCGTAAGTTGATAAAGAGAAGATATGCCAATCAATCATAGCCTCGTTAAACATGAGTGTCAGGAATGAAACTTCGATAGCAACTTTGATAGGAGAACTCAAACCTGTGTCCTTCAATTTCTCCGGGGTTATGAGAGTGGCTCGCACTGGACTTTACCAATTTGAGAGTTCGATATATACGAAGGCGTTGAAAAAGAAATTGTTTATAAAGGCTACATGCCACAGGAAACCTTGCAGAATACCTACGAACGGTTGCAAACCGACCTACAATAATTCACGAGCTCACAGTCGAGCTTGAGAACGCACTGACCATTTGTAACAACTAGTTTTGTCACAATACTACTTTTGTCTAACCAACCCGCTTTTGTCATAATTATTGCCCACTTTTGTCACAACAACAGTACCACTTTTGTCACAATCATCGCCCTTATTTGTCAACACGGAGGTCACGACTTTTGACACGGCACGCCCATGTTTGTCACAATTTTACAGGGCACCACTTTTGTTGTTACACACTTTGTCCCCTTCGCCACCAACCATTCTGTTCTTAAGTTTAATTAAAGAAATAATTTTTGAACCGCCCTCTTTAAGCATTCCCATATAGTCATAAAATGTTGGCCTGAAATTCTGACTTAAAATTGTTTCTTGGTAAAGCCTCACATTTTTCTTCAAAATGGGAGCAGGATTTTCATTTCTAGCCCTAACAGGAGATATCTCATTTGTCTTCAAAAGTTGTGGGGGTGTGGGGGGGGGGGATCGGAATCTTATGATTTTTGTTTTCTACTTGGTGTACCAAACCACCTTGGTAAAGTTATTACCAGGGGGGGGGGGGCTTCTTCCCACTTTCCTGTGCGTATGAGAAGATACTAAGCTGATTTGATCGAAATTGAATATATGACTTTACTTCAACCACTTAAACGTATGTTACAACCAGTTTTGTCACAATACCACTTTTGTCACAATACCACTTTTGTCTCACTTACCCACTTTTGTCAAACAAACATTATCCACTTTTGTCACAATTATTGCCCACTTTGTCACGACTTTTGTCACGTTGTGACAAAAGCGGGCAATGATCGTGACAAAAGTGGTATTTGCGACAAAAATGGGCAAATATTATGACGAAAGTGGGTTGGTGAAACAAAAGTGGTATTTGTGACAAAACTGGTTTCTACAAACGTATCAGTATGACCTCAAAAGCTTATCTAACTTACTCAACGTTTGCGACAAAAGTGGATAATGTTTGTTTGACAAAAGTGGTGCCCTGTAAAGTTGTAACAAATATGGGCGAGTGTCGTGGCAAAAGTTGTTTCCTGCGTTGTGATAAATGTGGGCGATGATTGTGACAAAAACGGTACCATTGTTGTGACAAAAGTGGGCAATAAGTATAACAAAAGTAGGTTGGTTAGACAAAAGTGGTATATTGACAAAACTAGTTATTACACCAATGACTACAATTAAAATATAAGAGTCGAGCTCATTTCGTCGCAAAACTGGCTTTAATCAGAGAGTTGCGTGCTTTTAAGAAGTCATGGAGGAATAATGTTTCTTACATCTGAGATCATCGTTAGGATATCGTTTAATATTGTAGGAATCTTTGGTACCCTTGTAAGTTTTCCACCACACTTGACCTAAGGGCGTCCCTAAGTGGATAAACTGCCTGGGAAATATGCCTATATATCATAGCTTGTAGTTAAACATGAGTGTTAGGAATGAAACTTTGATAGGAAAATTCAAAACTGTGGCCTTTAATTAGCCTCAGGGGTTATGTGAGTGGCTTGTATTGATCTTTACCTCTGTCACGTGAGTATTTGCTACAGGAAGTCGTTGCAAAGGAAATTGTTTATAAAGACTAGATGCCACAGTAAACATGACAGGGCTTCCCTTGATTGGTTGTAAATAGACCTACAACAATTCACGAGCTCGCAGTCAAGCTTGGAAACTGACTAACCTTTGCCTAAAATTAAAATGTAAGACTTAAGTTCATCTCGACACAAAGCTAGCTTTGATTAGAGAGTTACGTGCTTTTAAGAAGTTGTGGAGAAATCTGAGCTCAGATATCGTATAATATTGTAAGAATCTATTGCACTTGTGTAAACCGCTGAATGTGGGAGAAAGATTTCATCAGGCTGACGAAGGTGGGTCCATGTCTCAATTTAATAACAACAATTAGGCTTACATAAATTACAGAGTATGTACCTATCAATACTGCAAAACATCGTAATCATCGTTGACTTAGATCCTGAAAAAATGTTCAGAACAATAAATTTTGAATATTTATCATAGAATCTGATTTCGTGTTAAGGGGACCATAAAGTTTCTATAAAATATTGGGTTGGAGAGTTGTAGGGATGCCCTTAAAGTGCCTCTGACGGACCCATAGCGTATATGAAAAGCGTTCTCACATTGGCTGCTGTGAGGATCCGACAGTCCGGGGGTGGGTTAAGGGTCATTCGGGAAACTATGCAGACAGCAACAGCACAACTGACCTGTCAGTTGAGAGTCTACACACGAGATTATTGATCCTGCGTTCGTCATAACGTGTCGTCATCGGACAATCAAGTGTCTTGATATCTAAATATATCGGGGTACAGTGGTCTAACGAGCCTTTGAGTGACGTCAAACATTGATAACAACTAATAAAACTTCTTAATATGGTGAACTCATTAGACGGAGCTTATAAATCAGTAAGGGATAGCTATACAATGCTAGATGGACTAATTTAACTGGAGTAGCCATATAAAGGCTGCCAAAACTACCGGTATTCTTGCATTCATCAAATATCACTACAATCATATGGAACCATATTACACACAGCGTTCGAATAAGTGAAATTTTGGTGAAGCAAAAAGTACTAAACAAAAATGATTCTGTATAACACTTTTTCATTTTGGTGTAGTAATTTTAACGTTACAGGGAAATTCATTAGTTTTCAACTGTTAGTGTACATTAGGCCGATAACATACTGACTTTACAGAATACACATATATAACACACGTAGACTAGATTGGACATACAAATCATATGTTTGCGAAAGCACTGCATGGAACTCTTGAAGATCCCGTTCTGTGTGCTTGATATTGGAAATAAATATGGGATCCAGTGGGTTTTTTTTTCTCGAAGAATAATTGCTGAAATGTTTTCATTCCTGGAAAAACTTTGCTGTGTATGTGTGTGTGTTTGTTACTTAATTCTACTGTATTTTTTATAATTTGGCAAACGCAGTGCATCGCATTCTTACGCTATGCATTACGAGAAGTACATCGCATATGCAAGAAAGTGTGTCGCATTTTGCGATGCGATACCGGCTATTTCGAACGCTGATTGAACACCTTTTGTCCCAAAGTAGTTAATAATTGTTATATAACAGATAGATGCTTACAAATTTGAAACACTTAGGCTAGTCCCTGGATAAAGGGTTAAATTAAATTAAATTAAACAAGGCGGATCCAGGGGGCGAGACTTTGGGGTTAACTATTGGGGAAGTTCCGCCTCTTCGGAATTAATTTTTGCATTCTGATGATATTTTGGCCTAATTTGCTATTAGTCCTCACTTCACCATTGACTCCCTTCGCCTCCTGGATCCGCCACTGAAGAGAAACATTACTGGTGGCGCCAGGGTATACGTTTTGTAACTGTGTGCTCTTTTTGGGTAGCAAGAAAGCTAACCCAGATCTCCGCCTTTTAAGCTTCTATTGATTACAGTTAGAGGGCGTCCTTGATAACAAAATATAATATGTCGTTATGTTTCGTATTGAGAGACCAGGGAGTTGTCAGGAAGGAGATCCAACACAGTCTATAGACTCTTTGAAGCAATGTTCGTTTCCGACAGTAATCTTGTCTTTCTTCTCAAAATTCTGATCACAATACACACATTAACAAGGATCAGTGATGTATTGTCAAAATAACAATGAGAAGACACACCCCTTCCGTTGAACTCGTTGACTTTTCCTTGCCAGCCGTCATGCAAAAATGTGAAATTTTAACCTTTTCGTTGTTATTCGTCACACTAAATATCATTTCATCTAAAGTCAGTTAAGAATTTCTTTAAAACTTACTTTTCGTTTCTTTATGATGGGGAAATTGCTAAAAACTGAAAGGTATGTATAGGCTTGTTTCCAGCAGATGACGTATTAAATCATGGGGGCACGATTGAAATACATTGTGTAGAAGTTTGTTGCCAGTCGTTTTACTGAAAATTTTGGTCAGCGCTGGAAACAAACCTCTCTTTAAAGCACGTACAAACAATGAACTTTGTCTCGGGATTTCTTGGAAAAGAAAAGAGGAGATCGTCATTAAATGGGTTTAATCAACGTGAGACTCAACAAAAGTAGTCTCAATCAAATGACGGTGCCTGAAAAGAATTACATCGTTTTTCAAGTAAATATTGTCTGACAGATTTGGTCGTTGTGTCTCCTTCCTAACAAATCCCTGGTCGAACTTGTAAAAAACTCTTTATCAGGGTTCGAAATTAGCGCACCCCCACCCCGCTAGCCATTTGCGACTGAAAATATAGGAGGGCGAGTGAGAACCCTCCTCCTGGTAGTCCGGTTGGCAAGTTAAACAATCTGACTACCTCCTATCCACCGTTAAAAATTATTTATTACAACGCACAACCACACCTATTTATCACTAAAAATGGAAGCTGGTGTGTGTTTCATGAGTAAACATTGAAAATTAAACCTTGACATGTATTGTGAGCCACACAGTATTCGTAACTTGTTAATTGTGTTACAAACCGTCCCAACAGTTTTCATTTTTTTTTTGTTTATCTCACATAAATAAAAGTACCTTCATTCAGAAGACAAGGGACATGTACTGTGTATTGATTTATTCATAATTAGGATTCAATACCGCCAAGTGATTGCCTCAAGTTAAATGACGTCAATGAACACACATCAAATCTTAATGACCAGCTTAAAAAAGAACAATTGAATAAAACAAATTTTTATTTCGCTTTTTAACATGAAAGTAGGCGGGCTAGTGAAAAAAGCTTGCGGACTACCCAGAATTTTGGATCACTAGTCCGGCTGGCGAGTGAAAAAAAAATTCAGGAAAACCCCTGCTCTTTATTATCTAACACATATATAGATTTTTTCAGTTGATTACTTTATCTTTAGAAGGGTTGTCAGTGAGGGCGCTGTTGTGCACAATGTATGCTTACAATTAAAGAAGACATAGTTCATTTTGTCTCTTTGGAGGGTGGTTTACATATTTATTGGTGGTTTACTTACTTATTTTTTTTTTTCATTTCTTACGGAACATATTATTTTGTAATAGTTTTCAAAATGTGGGGATGTTATCTTGGATAGGTTTGCTTAGGTTACCCCATCTTGTCAAAAAGTGGGGGATATAGTCCACTGACCCCTGGATTTCCACCCATGTCTGTATCACTGTAGCATATCCCGGTTGCTCGAATCAGCAAAAACTTCGAACCCATTCTCGGTAGCTTCACACATTTTGCAGACTGACAATCACGTGAACCCCGAAAGATGCCCTTTGTAAAAAACAAAATGCATTTGCAGTTTGTTAATGGTGAAAAAGGTTCCAATAACCTATGCAAAAACAATTCTACCAGAAGCGTGAGTGGGAGTGCTTTAAAATACTTTACTTATCGGTATACCAAAACGACGACGTCAAACCGAATATATTTGGCCACATGTAGCATTAAACTAGTTTAAACAGTTCAAAGCGTATTATTCCGACCGGTGAAATGCCTTCTCCCACCCTGATTTTCGAGTTCTGACCTGATTCTAAGCCTATGCTTAATTATTGCAAGGAAGCAAAGTCATCTCCGGGAGCCTTCTTTTGAGCTGTGTCCAGCTATCTTGTTAGAAGATAAATGCAATCAGTACACCGTTTTCCCAAGATTGGACGGATTACTCGGTTATCAAAATCTTTATCTACGCCAGCAGCAATTGTGTTCTCCATAGTGTCGTGTCACAATACGTTTCAGATTTTGAAAATTTCCTTTGACGTAAAACGTAGTTTGAGGATAATGAAAGTGACGGGAAAAGCTCGAAATATCTTTTGTTTTTAGTTTGATAGAAAATTTGCCTTAATTTAGAAATAAAATTTTCGAATAAAATGACAAAAATCATTATCATCCACCTGAGAAACATCCGATGTAGCATTATTGTAGTGTTTTGGAAACTTCAGTCTGCTAGTGACGTCAATAGGATTGGATTACAAGTGGATGGTCACTGTTCGGTTCGGGGGGGGAGGGGGTTAAATTACGGTGTATCCAAAACTGCTGCAAAACAAGGGTCTCGTCAGAAGCCTATGAACTAAGAATTTCTTACAGCGGAAGGGGCAATTAACGAATTTGTAAATATATACCATTTGAATGAGTGTTTTTATTAATCAACTTTGCCAAGAAAGCACAGCTACAAGCTGATGGCAGACTGTAGTTTCGATTTCAATATTTCCCAATAAATGAAAGACGCTCAAATTTAATTCAATCAAAATTATAATGCCAGCATCATGTGAGAAAATATATTTTTTTCAACCGAGGAAGTGTCTGTTCCTTTTTTCATCCAATTAACGTTTCCCTTTCTCTCTGTGGTCTTGACTTTTATCACCTTAAAGCTATCTCAATCGCTTTGAAAACTAGTTGCTATGACCCCTTGTAAATTTGACAATTTTCAGGGAAATCGACTTTGTTGAAGGACTCTTTAAACTGATTTGATTTGATAAGAAACGATTTGATAAGAGGTAGCATATTTTTGTTGTGAATTCACCTTCACTCATTAACCTCATGGTACAACAAAATGAACAAAGAACTACTTTCGTCCACAGGTTCAGTCCAAAGTCTATTCAAGTCAGCAATGGTGATAAGACGTTTCGTTGAAGTATTACTATAGTAAAAAGGTAAGTTTATTTATAATGTGCGTAATGTTGTTTCGTATAAAAGTATAGCCTTTACTTAATACTAATGATATTGATTATGGATATGAAAATATTCTGTGTAACTTAGAGTTTTACTGTCATAGAAATTTCGAACCAATCGAACGAATGAATGAATGTTTTCCCTCAACATACTTTTATTACTAAAAAAGAAGAAAAAAAACAGACATAACAATTTTCAGCAGGTGAACGATATAAGTGATCAAATTATCATGATACAATAGCTAGTTTTATATTATCTTTAATTTCAATATTTAATGGTAATGTGAACATATACGATGAGCATATTGTTACCTGTGTAAGGTTACAGAGATTCACTGCAAATACAACTTATGTAGACTAAATTTGCTGGCTGTTACATACTATGGAAAGCCAAATGGTCCTTGTTGACAGATGTTTCCCCAAAGACTTAGCTCAGCAGCAAAAATTTTTGAATAAGTGTTAGATTAAGTTGTCCACATTTCAACGTAAATTTGACTTACTTTTTATTATCACAGAGAACAGTTTCAGTTATTTAATTCGTGATAACTTTGTGAATGTTAAAATATTGACCGCAAGAAGCATATTACATTATGTTTTCATAACAGAAGCTCAATATGGGCATTCTGCTTTGTATGATATAGTAGTATAAATCTGTTGAATTTGTGCCTCCCACTATCTCACTATAAATGTGACGTCAGTCACTTCTAAGGTCCTGCCATGAGCGAGCAACAACGTCAAACAAGAACCAGGTACACTCTGAAAAAATCTGGGTCACGAGGAAAACTGAACCAACAATTTGAGTAAAATTTTGACTACATTTGTGTCAAATGAAGTCTAATTTGGGTCATTATTATGACCCAATAAATTTAGTTCCAATTTTGGGTCAAATTGCCCCAAGTGATTTACAGTGTATGTGTTATGTTCTACTTAATTACCGTAGTTTTACATTCGACGGATATCTGTTTCAGGTGTACTAGCACAGTTGCTACAAGCCCGCAACGTAGTATACATACAATTATTGCTAGTTCGTGCATCAGTTAATACGTAATCATATTGTTATGGCATAGTGAACCAAGAAGTTCGATCGATTTCAAGCCGACTTTATGCATTGACTTTATGCATGCGACGTTAGTTTAGAGAAGAAACAATGAAGCACACTGTACGCACGACGTACGTAAACGTTGCCTGCGTAGTAGACTTACGCAAGGATCTGACATAAATCAACTGCCTGTGTGTACGTTACCTTCCTACCAGGTGTCGAATATGTACTCCTCTTTTTCGACGTATATTCTCTAACACCTGCGAACAATGTCATGCAGAGATCATCCAATTTCACTATATTCATGAGCCCAATTTAATGTAACCTCTCGACTGTTGATTGGTTTCGATATACTATGAATATTCATGTTGCACGAAGCTTAAAAGAAAAAGAAATTCTGCTTTCTAAGTAGACAAATATAATAAAGCAACAAATTATAAACAAGTAGCAGCAAACAGCTTCATTGTATCTTGTTCCATTCTAGAGATAAAGCCATTTATTTTATTAACAGGGTGCCACCATTTGCAGAAATGATGACTTGCGGCAAGTCTGTTACGATGTCATAGAGTCACAACAAGTTATACATTGGCTTTGTAGTTCTTTATAATCTGTCTCAATAATTTCTTTGATACCATAGGTGCTGTTAAGATTCTCTCTAAACTATTTATTCCCCAAGCTGTAAATTTATAGAAAGGATGCACAAAATTTTTATTTCATTTCCTAAAATGAAAATCTGGTCCAAGGAATACAAAGATATACATTACAGATTTGTCCTAATAGGATATAGGATGGGATAGGATATAGGATATATTTGTCCTGATAGGACATAACAGACTTGCTTCAAGTCATCTTATGGTGGTACCCTGTCATTGCAATAAATTGTTGGTGAGATTGTTACCCAACTATTTTTAGAGCGTATTTCCACTTATGTGCTCGAGTGATTGAAGGCAACGCAATTTCAAATTTGCAGATTTTTATACTTAATAGGCATAGTTTCTAGCGATATCAAGCAATTCCCGACCCTTCCAACAGAAAATTTATTATATAAGAGATAGTATGATCTACGGTGGTCTATTGTGATACGTGTTTGTCGTGATATCATGTCCTGATAAAATTCTCGATATACTTACCTTCTAAAAACAGTAAAATACTATAGGATCTAGAAACAATGAAATACACTGAAAAGTATTAATGTAGTGCTACAAAGTTCCCCGAAGACTTGTATTTCTCCCCATAATAGACTGCCACATGCCTCTGGGCTTTCCGCTCTTGCTTTGCCTCCTGTTAGCGATCTGCCTCAACGCAGACCATTTATTCATTTTCGTTGTACTTTCTACTATAAGAAACTTCCAGTTGAGCAGGCGGAAGCCATGAAGGATAGCTCGGGGAGCGGAAGACACTTTTCGGTCAGCTTATATACACGAGACTCGTGTGGCGTAAGCCATGGAGAGTCGCTACGCAGGCTACATGAATATTTAAGAGTGTAAAAAACGTTCTCCCGAACAAAATGTTTATTCTGCTTCGAAGACAAGAGAGAATATACTTAAACTTATCAACGGCAAGTACTACAAACACAAACTTAAATTATCACACAGAGCATATTGTGATGAAGTCTAAGTCTGGGCGAAGGGCATGATTTTTAGACTTTTGTAACCTTCTTCACTGAGTTCCCACACATATAAGACAATCACGCTCTTGAATTAAGAGATACGATATCTTGTTCATCTATACATAAACTTTTTGTCAAATAGCACAAAGTTTTAGCGTGTTGCCTACATCAAAGTAATATTCCATTAAAGAATTTCGTGGCCTAAAATAAAACTTGTGTGCTACGTAAATTATTGTCTGGGACATACTGTATAGCCAAGTGGTTAGAGCATCCGACTTGCAGCCGGAAGGTCGGGGGTTTGAATCCTGGCCTTGTCATACCAAAGATTTTATACAAACTGAGCCGTTTAACCTCATCTAACTAACTGACTAATTACACTTCATCTTCTTTACATTGTTTTGCAGAGAATTCGTCCATTTCATCCTCAGCTCAACTTCCATGTTTTTCAGGAATTCAACATGACAAATTAAAGTCCCAGGAAATCATCTTTGACAACAGTAGGAACACTCTATACGATTCTTTCCTTGGGAGCCAGAACGCAAATTATGACTCAATTTGAGCCAGCCACGAAATAATGCCGACAATTTGATTGACAGGACGTGTTCATAAAAATACCAAAAGTTCTGTCCAGTTTTTGAAGATTGATTTTATTGCTTCTATTACCACCAGGGCGTCTCTCAAGAAAATTCGATAAAATTAACACCAAGGTAGAAAAAACAGCCCCGGGAACATAAAGTTAGCTTACATTCAAAATACAATCGTTGCCTTACAGAAGCTTCTTCGTTGAAAATTTCTCTATTACCTGAAATCGAGGAAGGGTTTTGAAGAGTATTTATTTAAATCTAATTTTCTTCCGCCGTGTGATCTAGTAAAAGTATAATGGAAAAAGATAATATGAATGAGCCCTCAAAACCACTCGGGCAGGACAAGGCACCACGACATTTACCCACAAAGGGTACCACTCCATCATCGCCAGGTGCCTCTGGATTCCAACCAGCATCTGCCAGACGAAAAGTTTTTGCTCGTCCTCCGCGGCTTGAGAGCGTCTCGGAGAGTGACGTCAGCGAAAAATCAGCCGCAGATTCACCATCTACAAGCTCCTCCGACTTTGGAGTGCGCTCTTATCTTCATCACTTCTACGAGGAGGAGCCGAAAATGAAAGATGATAACAATCTGTTTGAGAGTGGGGGTGGTCCAATCGATAGCTGTAAAAAGAATGTCAAGGGATGTACGACAAGTAGACACTGCTCCCCATTCTGGTGGAAAGCAGGTGCCTGGGTGGGGTTTAATATCCTCGTCTTGGCCCTGATCGCACTTTCAGTGAGTTATCTCGTCAAACCACGCCCAACGAATATTTATCAAACAAACGACATCCCTGTGATCGATCAAGAGGCGGTGGACTTCAATCGAAAGTTAAATGGTGCTAAAGTTGGTAGTTTGATTCTGCTATGTGTAGGCGGACTAGTCCTTACTATTTCCCTACTGTTACCCACGTTAGGATTAACAATCGATCCTGATGAAATTCATGTGGATCCTTCAGGAACATTTCCACCTTACATGCCTCTCGAAACGAACGACGACGATGAAGATGGAATTCCGTACACCTCGAAACTGACTAGTGTCCAGCCTCAGAGAGCCAAAGGGGAGTCAGTTGTAGCCGGTAAGGACATGATCAATGTCCAGGAATGACAAGAAAAAGTAAAAATGTTGTGACAGATTACATTCAGAAACATGAAGGGTAAAAGGCATTGTTTTCCCTCCATGACAGCAATGGCATTGCCAAAGACTTTATACCCATTAAACGTCCTGTTTGGAATTTAACTAAACTGCTTTTGCATCAAATGGCGATTTTTCATCAAGTCAATGTTGCCGGCCAAGTCATGATTTCATTTTTGCTTTGCTTGATGCCTAATCGGTGCAGGGCTTTTTATTTAAATTGTACCTTAAGTCTAGATTTACAAGAATATATACTTTAGAGGTTGGAAAATAAATCCTATTCATCCAACTTCCATCTTCATAGGTTATTCCATTGCAGAGATATAAACTGCTGAAAGATATTCACTTAATTAGAAATAGTCAATTGCGCAATTTTCTGTGATATCCTTCTTTTACAACTCATATTACCTGCTTATGTTTCCTTTTGAAATTAAAATGTTTGTATAACCTTGAAAAGTTTACT
>WURT03643097.1:0-13036 GCA_009936505.3 Holothuria glaberrima | reverse complement strand
CTTCTTTTACAACTCATATTACCTGCTTATGTTTCCTTTTGAAATTAAAATGTTTGTATAACCTTGAAAAGTTTACTATTTTCTCGCATTGCATGTTGTGTGGAAAGGGCTTGTATATAGTTAAGTCATCCCCCAAAAATAGGACAGTGATCATATTTCGGAACAAGGTGCGATGGCTTCCGAAATAACAAAGAAAAAGAAAGTAATTTGAGAAGTACAAGATTGACATCACAAATTATTGTGCAATCTACCATTTTAAATTCAGTGAATTAGCTTCAACATTGCACATCTCAGCTCAAGGATGTCCTGTGGATATGGGTGTTGGACTATTTGAATTCCCTTTTCAAGCTTTGTGACATATATCTTTGAAATTTTTTACTTTAGGCTGTTACTCTAAAAAACTCACATATTTACAAAACAGATTGGGCTAAATGACATAGAAAGCATTAACATGTTCTTAGGAGAAGTAAGTTTTAGTAAACGGCAATACAACTACATACGTCATGTAGAAGCAATTTTTATTATCAACCCTGTTTGATAAATAATTATTGCATTTCAAAACCCTGTGCATGCAGACATGTATGCTAACACTGTAATGGTATGTTCCTAGTACTTTCTAATTCACGGCGAAAGGAAAACATTCCACGCAATTTTCTGCCGACTAACCCCTGGGAAATATTCTTTTCACCCTGACCTGTGTGACATTACTTGATTCTAACTAGTCAAACACTCTCTACGTCGGAAAAGCAGAGAAACCATCACCCTACTTGTCAAAATGTAGTCGCCGATGATTGGACTGTATTCCCACTGTGCAAGTGCGTGGGAGGATTAAGTGTAAACGAGTGTGTACCTTATGTAGCCTTATCACATTATGGTGTGCGGGCTTCAAAATGGATACATTCACAACAGCCATAAGCAATCATTTACCACTAGGAATCGCAGCACACGAATGACTTATAAGACAACCCAATCAGGTATTGTTTTGCATGTCTGACTTATAACAGATCCAAAAACCACAAAGTGCAGGCTTATAAGACATAGGCTAGCCTAACATGTTGACAGTACTTTATTTATAACATGTAACAAGTTTAAAGTTTTTACATTTGTTTGTTAAAAATCTTACAGCTTCATGTACACTGTTTCACTTCGACGTAAACCAACATTTTAGGCTACGAACAGACTGCAGTAACTTTGCCCTGCATGAAAGATCTTCTCTGCACAAGGAAATTAATAATGTTGATCCTGTTTTGTGAGATGAATCTGCGTATACATGTACACAGGTATTACTCTAGCTCACCTCAGTCACCTTTTCTTCTGCTTGTAAGTTTAAAATTAATACTGCAACACATTACCCACGCTTGATTTTTCATAAGGCAGTGCACTATGTTCACAATTTGATTTTCGCACGGTAGATTTTCCAGTTGCTTTTCTGAAAGATGTTTTCGCTTTATCGCTACAAAAGGGTGCAACCTTTCTTTACGGCTCATGGCATAAATTTTTAGTGTAATCAATGGAATGATTTACGGAGATAAGAGATGTCAGGCGCTAAAATCAAAGTTATGTCGTGTTCAATTATGCTGATGCTATTACTGCACGGTAGGCATGTATGACAAAGTAGGCATCGACTGTAGTTAGTTTAAAAATGTATTCTAAAAACATTTCACCACTGTTCTGGAAGTCATACTAGAAAACATTTTTTTTTCTTCTTTTCGATGTAGGTATCGATTAACTTGGCATACACATATCTAATAAAAACATGCGTTTGGTAATTGCCGCTCTTCCGGGCCTTTCACATACACTTGCTTATAATCAGTACGTTGTATTGCCATTCTAGTTGTTCACTTAATTGTCAAGAAACGTCTGACAGTCTAAAAGTATGGTAGGTATCGTGATTAAAATCTGTCATTCGTTTAATATGGTCCTAAATGGTAAGTAAACGTCTCCCGTAAAAAGCGCCATGGAAGTGTTACGTTTTTCCTTCACTTTAACAGTAATGTTTATTTACACCATCACAAAACAGTAATTCAAATCTTAGTCACACAAAAATTACTTTAATTGATATCAGTATAAGTTAGAACCTTTGTGCATCTAGGCCATAGACAGTAGGCCTAGTCCTTAGGGTATGGAGTTATGAATTACTTTACTGAGATGTTTGTTTCTCGTTGGTTCTGGTAACTGGCGAATCATTTTACTGATTTCTCATTACAGTTTTGAAAGTAACATTTCCAATATTTTGAATACAGTTCGTACATAAAACCAATTGTCGTCTACTGATCTCGTTATTCATTTGGTACTATTCTCACATCTTGTTTCCATGGATACTGTCCAAAGAATGTCAGCATGAAATATACGACGGCTTTGTGACTATAGACAACGTATATTTGATTAGTTCTATTAAAACTCCCTGATATTACATCGATGAACAGTCTAAACTTCACGTTTGATAAATATTGGGTAAATTAACTGCCGAATTCACGTCACGTTAAAAGCATCGTTGGTTTAGAAAGCATTGATCATTCTGTAATGAATTACAATGACGTGGTAGAGAAGTCAATGTTAAGGTCAATCCATATATACATATATATATATATGTACATCTATATATGTACATATATATATATATATATATATATATATTGTAAGGTAAACAATGTCTCTGGGACCTTGGCGGTGCATTTTCTGTGAAAGAAACTATTAGGCTATTATGCATTACAGAAACTAAAGTCGCCTAAAATGAAATTTTGTGAGTAGATGAGTGACTCACGAGGGTAACAAATAGGGAATAGCCTGCTTTATTTTATAAATTTACTTGTAACAATTACTTTTATTTTCATGTAAATCAATCAATTTTCTGAGTTGTGAAAAATAACAGTTGTCTCATTGCCAATTTGGCGTTTACTTCCTATGTGGAGAAGACTTCTGTAAGTTCTGTAATAGCCAACTGTGTAAAAGATAAAACGATTGTCTTGTATTATAAGCGTTTACTTCCTGCATAAGGGAATTTTTTACGTAAGCATAGCTTGGCAGGTGATTTCCTCTGTCTTCCAGCTCTCTGGTGGGAGTAAACCGTCAATTCTGCTCATCTATTAACATTGCTGTAGTATTTTATCAATCTAGTTGTATTCTAATGGTTCTTAAAAGGACAAGGAGTCACCGTCATTTACGTATAGTTATTGGGCAAACTCTGTAAAAAAAAACTTAGTCAAATTAACCTGGATCGTGGTTACAGATATCCAATGGTTTCCCAGTGGTAGAAGAAAGGGAAGTCTGGTTAAATTTCGGCCGGAAAGTGTTGATAGTTGAGCAGGATTTTAAAGTGGTCTAAAAAATATGGCCCTCTTACTACGAAAGTGTTAAATTTTGACCCATACATCATAGCTAATAATTTATGAGGAATTTGTTGATTAATGTGTGATCACGATCCTAGTTAAATTTAACTAGAGTGCTTTTAGAGTGTATCCAATTAGACCATTTACAGTTACGTCAATGTAGGCACTGGTTGCCATTGAGCATGCGCAAAAACATATGCATGCATGTTAGGTTTTGCGCGTGTAAACGCTGACGACGGAGAATGCACGCACAGAGTGGACAAATTAGAATCTTCCTTTCATTTTGACGACAGTGTAAGCTCTCCTAATCAATTCTTTTTAACAACCAGCCGTGTTGGCATTTTATTTGTAAACATGCATGAGCCCATAGTGATAAACAGACAGATTGAGTGAAGCAAAGTAATGACATTTTCAAGAAGAAGAAAGTCATGATTAATCGCAGATAGTCAATTTTACAACTGTAAAGCAATGTCACGTTTTAGAAACATGAAACATATTCAGAAATAGTTGGAGCATGAATTAATATCTTATTATTCAAAATGGAAAATGTGATAAATTGAACTTTGTTTTTGCAAAATAATAAGTAACATGCCTTCATAATGTAAACAGGTTTATATTCGTATAAGTGGGTAGTCATTTTTTCTGAGGAAAAATAGGTAAAAAAGAAGAGAAAAGAAATAAAACAATAATGAAGTAATTACAGTCCCAACAAGCATTGTGGTTGAACAGCAATCTGTAAGTCCCTTGAAAACACTTTCTAAAACATCTGTACAAAGTTTTATTCAACAGCAAAATGAATTCCACGTAAAAGATGCATTTCACAGTTTGAAAACTGAATTAAAATAGATACTGCCCTCTAAAAACGTCGGGTAAAAATCTCACCAACGCTGGGCACGTATGTGAAAATACTGAAATTGGGTTAAGTTTGCCCAATAATTGTTTTCATTAATGGCCGGGTTAGCCAAGAGGTTAGTTACCACTTTATTGGGTAAACAGTCTCTCGGGTAACCAAACAAACAACAATTATTTGCCAAACTTTACCCAATTTCAGTATGATTACGTACGTGGCCAGTGTTGGTGAGAGCTTTTACCCAACTTATCTAAGAGTAGATGCCAGTGGATGTAACATTTGATAGCTCTGTGGATCCAAATTACGTGGAGGGTAAACTGCTTGTTCTGAAAAGCTGTTCGTCACTTCGCGCGATTCCTCCGTTCAGTCGGGAAAATCCCCCCCCCCCCGATCGGAAGAAAATTGGTCATGAGCGCTGTCATTTGTCTAATTTTACCCTCAGTTCTAAGCGTCCTTTGTGTACATTGTTGGTGGCGAATGGGCTTTGGAACTTCTATGCAAAATATGTCGGTCTAATGTAATGAAATTGAATGTATATGCGGTTGGTGTACTATCATAGCTATCGAAAAGTCACGTCCTAATCAGTAGTTTACCACACCGTTTTTGAGAAAAATTCAAGTTTTTGAGTGGTTTCCGTTACTCCTTAACCTTATCTTTCTTAGGACGCCAATACAATGTGCTGCATAAGTTTTCCCCCGGTTTGGGAGAATTTTGTTTTTCTCCAAAACGGGAGAATTTCTCGGACTGTTCCTAGTAGTGCTAGTGGGTTCAAAAGTTGTTAGTAATTAATATAGGTTTCTGGTTGTACGACTTGTTTGAATTACATCATTGCTCCTTTTAACACTAGTTGAATATAGAGAGAAGACGAATCCATACCAGCCGTCGAGGGTTTCAGGGGCTCTTTTCTCTCGAGAAAAGTGTCCCCCCCCCCGCCCGAAATTTTCAGAACATAATGTTCTATTGCCTCCAGTTGTACTTAAGATATATCAGCCCTTTAATCAATGTCAACCCTTTTAAACATCTTTTCTGGCTATGGGCTTGGGTAAATCTCACCGATGTTTAGCCACCATATATACGCCCGTAATGGGTCTAAAATGGCTGTCTTACCCGAAGTTCCAAGAGTTTCACGAATCAATCTGCATTTTACGTACCTTACCTAATTCCCATAATGACAAAACAAGTAACACGGCATCTTACAAACAAAACAATTGCGTTACTTAATGTTCATTTACAACTTTTGTAAACAGGAAATCCATGCAAGGGGACGGGATGTGAAATTATAAAAATTGTGTTTATTTCAGTAAAGAACGTGAAAAATATACTTTTTACGGCTGAGGTACACCTTTGCCGAGTCCGTTCACTTAAACAGTTTCGTTGGAAATGTCTTGCAAACATTACAAACCTTTAAAGACTTCTATGCATCCATTACTACGTTTTCAAGTTACAGAAAATGTTGGCTATCCCCACTCGTGTATACTTGAGCGACTATTTATATGCTGAGACTCTCGCAGGTAATTTATTCGTTACCGTCAATAGATCCAGCTTGCCAGTCTTCATTCAAATTAAGAATACGAAATCACCAACACAGGCTGACAGGTAAAGATATATCAAGATTGTCCGCTTGATGCCTTATCCAAATTGAACTACAGTTTGACGAGATGACTTCTCAGGACTCCTCCTTTCGACTATACATTTCCAGTGTCAATTAAAATTGAAATTTCATCTGTGGGGAGATTATGAACATCAAATCACCAGTGACGACAGACTATTTGTCTTGAAATTAAGGTTCGACTTGGCCAGACTGAAAGTCATGATAAGATTGCAGGCTCTGTTTTCATATCAATGTAATGCACTGTCACTTATTCGAGAGATATTTAGTTTCAGTTTATCCCTGTCAATATTCTTGGGGTTGGTATTGTAAGAATCACTTTATCTTTGTTATTTAAATTAATGTACACCTGTTATGTTGCACCTGCCAATTTGCATATATTGAGTTAGAGTAGAAGCACGCTTAGAAAATACGGTCTGCACTTGAGACGCACCCGACGAGGACACTACCTCCTTTCTCTTTTCGTTCTGTAATTCCAGTTAAGTTTATAGCCGGCTCGCGCCTTTTACAGTATTAAATGCCGCATTTCATTGAATAATTGTTTCTCAGTACAGTACAGCAAAATAGAAATACGAAAAATAAAAAAAGAAGAAGCAAACAAAGAATTATGTTTCAGTCTTTGCATATATTAGAAGAGACTGGTCACTGAAAAAAAACACAATTAAAAAAAATTTCATTGCCGTAGGCGCTTATCATATCTGTATCTATTTATAAAGAACAGTTGCCTTAGGTAGTCTGGTAGTAATGATCAACACGTGAGTCAGTACAACGTAGTTAAGGGAATGTTGACATCAATCATTTACGAATTATCTTGGCATACCTCTGTTGTTCTTACCTTCGTTTTAACAACCTACGCTTGTACTCTGTAAGCCTTCTTCGTGAAAAGATGATTCGGTGGTGACCACTAGTTGACCTGCAGTGACGTCATCACATATATTCGATATGACCAGAATTCAAGGAAATCTTACATCACCTTAAAATCTGCGGTAGATTTTAAGAATAAGCGTGGTGGACAATGAAAGATCCAATTTTATAAGACAATATCGACTTAACAAGTTAACAAGACTTAACAACGGTGGGATCTTGACCAAAACGCAATGTAAATCTGTGACGTGAATCGTTGTAAAATGAAGGCATTGTTACACCTTCATTGTATACGGTACATCGAACAAGGAAGTAATGATTTGCAAACTTAAGAACATGTTCTGCTTGCTATACAACCTTGCTTATGATCAAACACGTACTATTGTATATTTATACACATTAAATTGTGGCGCCGTAGAAAACTTGGTTATTAACAATTTTATGCAAGTTGACCATATGCTCACAGAAATGACCCAATCCTCCCCTACGTTCATTTATCCTGAAAAATAATCGATATTTTGTAGTGCAATATCCTGAAAACAATCGATATTTATTGTGCAATATCCTGAAAAGCAGTCGATATTTATCGTGCAATATCCAGAAAACAGTTGATATTTATCGTGCAATATTCTGAAAACAATCGATATTATCGTGCAAATTCCTTGTAGGAATGGTATAGTTATGGTTATGTAGGCATATTGACTCGTATGCAGTGGGAATTCATATTCAAAACTCAAAAGTCATGTTCGTCATACTTTAAAATAACGAAAACAAGGCGAGAAACTACAACCGTGTGAGAAGGATCTTAGCGAGTAAGAGTACGACTTACAAAAAAGTCTATGTTTAAACGTGGAAGAAGTGAAGAAAGCAAACCATACATGAAATCTGGAAAGTTTGTTATCAATCATACAACGTGAGTTTGGGGCGCTCCACTTACCACTGTCCCACTACATCAATGGACGCGTATGCAACTGAAATCAAGATAGCTTCGGATGAAAGTATTTGCTTCTGAAGTTCCCTGATTGAAAAGCGAAAGCAATCTTTTTCCTTCATCGTTACTCATCGTGTCTGCATCCAGTTTCCTTAAATAAACATGTAATTTAGGCCAATCTGTAAGCGATGGATGCGTGAAAAAAAATCATGAGACTTTACTGTAATGAAGAGAGTGCTCAAAGTTCTACTTATTTCTTACATAGGGTTTTCTCTTTTACACTTTAAAACTGTTGGGCCCGTATGTAACCTAACAAAGTGTTGGGTAAAGAAAATGTCCAGGTTGGTCAGCAAAATGCCCATGTTGGGTAAAATTTGTTTACTTTTGACAAACTTGGGCACATTTTTTACCCAAACTTTTGTCAGGTGGCATACGTGTCCAACAGTTTTTAGAGTGTATATAATAAAAAATATCTTCATTATGTAACGACATGTCTGTGTATTAAAAGTTATTTTTGCCTGTCACTTACGTACCTTTTAATTTCATTGATACCGTGCAATTGGGATACACTTTACCAAGGTACACAGAGTCTAATGCAGTCGTAAGACTCCACCACGTAGTGGACAAATGATAGTAGCATAAAATCTATTTTGAATTAATGAAACATTCACATTTTACCCCCCCCCCCGTTTATATTTAAAAAACAAGGTCATACTCTATGTAACCTATCTGAAGGTAGAACAATATTTTTAAACCTCCTCCTAACCTTGTAACGCCCACTGTACACATGATGAACACATCGCACGATGGCAATTAACAAATTAATTATCTGTTGTGGAACTAGCGTCTTTCAACAGAAGTCACAAGTCACACGCTGCCCACACGAACTGTCAATCGGCTTCATTTGCTTCTGACATGTGCGGTATCCTTTTATTTTACATCATGAGACTTTATATGTGCAGGTTAATTGTGTTTCTTGAATTTCGGAATTTTGTGCGCAGAAAGCCTAATTTCACCATTCAATGATGAGATTGTTAATGGCTTTTTTGTGGCGATGAAAAGCAAATGATAAAAGTGAAGCGTAGGCGTTTGAAAATCTATTATAAACAACTATGACACGGTTTTGCTAGGTGTCACTCATTGTTTTCTTGAAACATTTTCTTTGACAACAAAGCGTTGCCGGCAAATTGAATACAGATAACCTTCTAGTTTATCGCGTAAATATTACACTGATTTTTTTATATGAAAAAGAAGCATGTATTTTAAAGGTAATGAAAAATGACCTACGGGATAATCTTGTACTATTTCAGGAGCAGGATACTGGCTATTAGCCTCGAAGCAATATGATATGTTAAATTTAAAGCGTAATTGCCTTAGGTTTTGAAAATAAATGCAACCAAGGATGGATAAGAATGTCATCACGCTTCAAGGCATCGTGCGCAAAAGGATGTAATGTTGACTACTCACGAAATACGGTAATAAAAGAAAAAGAACTTGTTATACTTCTGTGGTTTTATTCATAAAAGAAAATAAAGGGACTAAAACACAAGTTTATCAGATAATTTACTGTGCGCATAAACGATGAAGAAACAGGTCATGTTCATTTGTAAAATATTTAAACAGATGTACAACATGAATCTACACAACCTGTATCAAGCATTGACTATTTAGTTATTTGATTCACTGCTTCTTGACCTTATATTGGCCAAACTCATATGTAACAGCATGCTGTTCATGGTTCTAGGTTTCTTTAATTTGTGTCCCTTATATGGGCTGTATGTCTACAATGATTTCTTTAATCTGGTAGCAAAAGAAATGTTTGTATCATCATTTCTGATGTAATAATGGAGCCTATTTTAGTTTCTTGAATGTCATATTTTTTTTACTCTCTTAATGTAAAAGAGTGACCTTAACAAAGGGTACAATCGATACAATGCAATACTATCAGCCAATCAGCAAATATCTTACGAGACAGTGTACATCATCTGGACACGAGTGACTTTATTGACAATTTTTATCGAGTGGAAATCGATCGAACTTAAACTCTGACCTGAGTAATGATTATTTCTAAAAGGATGGGAAACATGTCGGTCAAGGAATAGTGAAATGTCACTCGATCACATAAAGCATTCAGTGTTGTAACTCTTATTTAATATTTCATTCTTTTAGAAAGGCAAAGCATTCAAGCAAGTCAGCGGCAAACCAACAACAAACAAAGAAATGAAGAAGTAATCGAACTCATTACAAGCCCCAATAACACAAGGTTAAGGTTGACAGTTTACCAGCTTCCTTGAATTTAAAACAAACAATCAACTTCTATGCCGACTCAGTTGCAAATTGAAATTTGGATTAAGGTATATGTGTTTTAACGAACATACGCTCATAACGTTCTTCAGCAGACGGTTACTTTGATCAAAATCACGTATTTTTGGTTTCGTTTTATTATTATCACATGATAAACATTTGTCACAATAAACGGCTTGTTTATACTCCTGCAACGACCGTTGCATTGTTTTTTTATATTTCATTATCAATAATTTTGGTTATATTTTATGGTCACTCCCTTAAAGCTTTTATCCATCGGTTTTACGCCTTACATATACATGTTAATACGCTAGACAAAGTTATTGCTATGAAAAATACCTCTGACCAGAAAACCACATATAGCAACTGAGTCGACTATAAGTAAAGATGGCCGTCAAGAATTAGTAAGGCATATTTAAGGTATGTTTCTGAGGGGTGTCGCACTGTTACTTGATGAGCGAAAAGTTCGTGACAGCCAAACCGGAGTGTCATTTCCGTTTCTTGGTTTCTTTCTAACCATGATCCACCACGACCTTACCCGTAATCCCTTAGTTAATCAAAGTAAAATGGCCGAGAGTTAATTTACTTCACTTACAGTACACGCAAACAACCTGTTGTCTAGTTAAGCTCATACGATCAGGCTTGCAGGCCAGGTCTCTTTTCCAGTGGCCATCTCACACAGAATTATTAGAGTGTAATTAAAAACAACTCAATTTACCAGATCCTTCCTATGGTTCATTAATTATCGATCACATCCTCTTCGTATGGATCGCGGAACAGGCAAGTATATAATGAAGAGGCCGGTCGATAGTTAAGCGGTATAAGAGATTACTCGCCACTGACATGCGAGTTTTCCGTGAGCAAACATTTCAGGAAGAGATTCATTGACGAAATGTTTGATAACGTTGTTTGATGATGCTTTCATTTTAATTTGATGACGTATCAATATTGAGAGAATGGTCAGCAGCAGAAAGATTTCTATGTTTGATGAGACGAAAAATCATCTCAATCGCTACCTGGATGTGGGATAAAACCAACAAACAGAAACAATTGTAAAGCAGTGGTGATAAAATTGGCAGAAAGAATCTAAGAGCCTCCCCCCCCCCGCCCCACTTCAAGTACTGTATTCAAAATTGTTCACATTTTCCCCTGGCCTATTATCCTGATTATGTCTTCCAATCCAGGAAACAAAATAATTGGTGTATAATTGGAAATAAAATTGGTCACCATGCAGGATAGAGTTATATTTTCGACAGGGTTAAAGTCATATTACAGTCACACAGTAGCAAATAATTGACTTTTTCATCTAGAGATATTTTTCATTTAGTATTTATACTGCAAATGTCAAGAAACAATATGGTTATTTTACAAAATGCTCTGTGTTCATAGTTTCTACTAAATACTTGCCATTGTTACCGTGGTATATGTATTTTAAACTTTCCAATCATTCAATTGTCTATACGATTATATTTTAATTGTTTATTTTAATTCATTACATTCAATTCATGACCTTTACATGAGGAAATGTAGTTTCCTCCTTGTTTTCAAGTTCTCTATGATTGTATATCGCATTATAAATCTGAGCTGCAGATTTTTTTTATAGAATTCAAGGAGGGGAATTGGTGGGCGCGAACAGAAATTCAAAGGCTAAAGGCTTTCTCATATCCTCCCAGACAGTAAGGGTGTTTTTACACTAGATCCGGATCTGATCGCTTGCGCGGGGTCAGATCCACTGCTCGAGATCAAATTTGTAGTGTAAATGCAGATCAGATCAGGATCTGATCTCCCGATTTTGATCCTGGTAAGAGGGGAGGATCAGACCCCGCTCAGGCGATCAAAACTTGTAGTGTAAATGCTCTAGGATCAACGGTGACCCGAGATCAACGTGACCTTACATTGTAACATAACTAGAGGAGTACTTAATTCAAAGGTGTACATGCCACCGGCTGGTCTCTGCGTAAGCCTACACCTGTGCTTTCTCACTTTTTTGTTTACATTTTGATGCGCACGCGCGTGTGCTTCTATTTCGTAATTTAATTGAAGGCCACTTCCACTGAAGCACGGAGGAGGATCAGAGTACGAGACAAGTAAATGCACCAGGATCAAGCCATACATTTAATTCGGTATACTGATAACATCGGGCGATCGGGCGCACTTGTCTCCTTCAAGAACGAGCAACAACACATAGCCTGCCCTGAATTTCATCATGTCAAGTCCATATATATTTATACACATTATGCATGAGCTTAACTGGAAGCACAACTAAGTGTTTATCTTCGACCAACACTAGAGTGGAGCTATATTGTTTGAATTAATATCAATCAAGAACAGTTATCAACTGTATTTTGAATTCTAGGGCTATTCCTAAATATGTGTGAGTAGGGAGTTGCTAGCTTCTCCCTGGTTTAGGGGATGCCATATCGCCTTTCAGAATTTCCTACTGTCTTACTCATGTCGGAAATTACACAACAAGCGTTAATTTCACATTCTGTGGAAGTTTTTGGATGATAATTTTCAATAGCAATATCCTGTTCATGTAAGCCATTACTCATTTTATCCCTTATTGCATTCTTAAACTTATCTTCGATGGCTAATTCCTGTTAACAAGACGAAAACATATATGAAGCAGATGTCCCGTTACCCTACTTTACATGACATAGGCGTACGAGGCAGAGGGCACACTGCCTCCCAAAAATGTCTGAGGTGGAAGATTCGGGCAGGAAACGACAAAAATTCGGGCACAGAATAGGTGAAATTCAGGAAGAGATGAAGTAAAAATGAAAAGATTGCCGGAATTTTCTACTGACTTCCCGAATTTTTGATCGAATGTCCGGAACATGTGCAACTTTTTCGCGCGCTTCGCACATGTAGTGGTTTGGTGGTCTTTTTTATGCACCTGAACTGCAACGAAATTCGGGCAACTTTTCGAGATTCGGACAAAAAATTTTCTGCCCCCTCCCCATTGGAAGAGTCCCTTCCGCCTAGGTTACCCGAACATATGTATAACAAAAAGCCTAAACTCATGAGAAATGAGATACAACAGACAAGAACCCTCCCAGCGTCTGTAAGTGTCTGTAGGAGCTCATTATTTGCCTAAAGATGCATGAATCATTATGCTACTGTCAGTCTAAGCATTTATATTTTCAATG
>WURT03643086.1:0-19777 GCA_009936505.3 Holothuria glaberrima | reverse complement strand
TGTGAAGTAACCTCTATCTTTTGATGATGGAGGTACTTCAAGCTAGAATTTGAGAAAAATCCGGCCGGAACCGGAACTGGATATTTTTTCATTATCCGGCAGGACCAGATATCCAGTGCATCCCTAGTCGAAGGACCTTTAATCAGTGTATTGTGAAGACTATTTACAGCCAGTAAGTAATCTGTTCTGAAGAGGTTCAGGTACAGTAGTCATTACAGAATCTGAACTTGCTTGTCTTTGTCAGACTTACTGAAAACTGACGCAAGATGTACCCCAGCATGACTAAAACTTTTAGGCAGGTTTAATTGCCACAGTTTCAGTGACTTGCTCCAACTCTGGCATTGATGTAAAGGGGGTTTTGTGGAAATTCCAGAATTGCGAATTTTGTTTCACTTTACATATTTACCTTTACCTCTTGAAAAGGCTTAACAACATAACAGATTTTAAGGACTGGAACCAACATTTCAATGTCAATATTAAACTTGATCAGCCTATTGTACTGTATGAGTGTGTGTTTATTTTGTGTGTACTTGTTCATAGCCTTAGGTACTTACACTGTGGGGTATTTTCCCCATAAATATTCCTCAAGTTGTCAAGTTGTTACATGTGCTGGTTGGAGGTGTACAGAATTGTATGTTGTAATAGAAATGTGATACCTGAAAAAATTTGTGCGTTGATAAGTCCACTCCATACATGCTGCATGCAGTGTCTTAAGGGATTGGGTAGAGTTCATTTTTAAAATGGGGAATTTCAAATTGACAATAAAGGGAGAATCTGTGTATTTTGTGTCACCATTATACAGAGAGAAATAGCTGTTATCATTATTAAATAAAGCATTTAGTCTCACCAACAGTTCTGACAATACTTTTTATTTCAAAAAAATTGCAATACTAGAAGGTAAAAATGTTTCAGTTCGTTGCAAAATTTGAAAGTCTTGGTGAACAAATTATTCATGAGCTTTTAAGACAGTCAATTGTTTCTGTGAGAACCTTATTTCCTGAATATCATAGTAACCAAAATACTCATTTTGAATTGCTTATCATTCTGTAAATCATTCTCTTAAAGAAAATGAAAAGTTTCTATCTCAGAAAGGCAATATTTTCCTTTAAATTAATGCTAGCTTGTGTGGCAAATTGGGAAATGTAAATACCATGGTGTCAGGTTAATACTGTTTGTGTCTGTATGTGATTCTTTGACCTTTTAACATTTACAGTGTTATTGTTATCAGTATCCATCAATGTTATCATTTGCTACTAAAATTGCCATTTTCCAGTGAAAATTTCTCTTGACCACAGAAAATTGTAGGCCTAAATGACCACTAAAACGTTCTCCAGATATCACTTTTAACCGCTGTAAAAATTTTAATGTACTAAAGCATTTTTCTTGTCCAATAGGTAACTTGTAAGAAAAAGGTCTTGTAGCCTATATGCTTGAAGCAAGTCTGTTGGTTTAGATTGCTTTGAATTGTACTATTCTCCTGAGAAAGTTTCTTTCAGTTTGTGTCAGATGCAATCACTCCCACAATTTGTGACTGGTCTCGGCTTGTTCATAATACTGATGCCTTCAGCTGCAATTACTGTGTGAACATTCAATATCCTGTAGGACGGCATAGTCAAGGAATAAACAGATTTGGGAAGGAAAACTTTTGCTTTTACAAGGAAAAATTTTTTTTAGACTTATTTTAGATGGTACATTTTTATGAAAGTACAAACAGTCCAAAGAATGTTTACATATATTTTGCAATTTTGATTCAACTACAGTAGATCATCTAACATATTTACTCTAATAAATGCCCCTTTGATTTTTTTGTCACTTTGCATGTAGTGACATTGTGAATTCCTGAGAGAACAGTCTAGTAGAATGAAAATAAAAGTCCATGAAATCTCATAAAGTCCCATATCCTGCCGCAAAAGAATGTTTCTGCTGACATTCTTTGGCTCACAATCTTTAATACAGCATCTGCGTAAGCTTCCGTAATGCTGGTGTTAAGGTAAGATCCTTGCTGGCAAATTCGTCTGGAATGATTGTCCCCCTTCATGAAAATTTCACAGCCCTTGGATATTTGGGTGCTGTTACACTAGATCCAGATCTGATTGCCTGCACGGGTTCAGATCCACTGCTGGAGATCAAATTTGTAGTGTAAATGCAGATCAGATACGGATCTAATCGCCCTTCTTGATCCTGATAAGAGAGGAGGATCAGATCCCGTGCTGGCGATCAAACCTTGTAGTGTAAATGCTCTAGGATCAACAGTGACCCGAGATTAACGGTGAAGCGTGTGCTTCTATTTTGTAATTCATTTGGAGGTCACTTCCACTGAAGCACAGAGGCGGATCAGAGTACGACAAGTGTAAATGCACCAGGATCAAGCCTTATGTGTAATTTGATGTACTGATAACAGGGGCTATCAGATCGGGATCTAGTGTAAAAGCACCCTTTATTACAGTAAATACGGTAGTTTTTAAAATGTGATTGCAACAGCTGGGTGAGGTGGTTTGAGACCTTTGGCCTTGCTGTAGCATTTTCTAGGCCATCTTTATAGAAATGGGTTTGAAATTTGGTGAGGATGTGGGATTTGTCAAGCAAATTTTACTTAAAATATTTAACATTGATTGAGGGTTTTTTGGAATTGCTTAAGTTTATTCTTTCCAAATTTTGTCCATAATCCCCTTCTTCTTCTAGAAATTTCAATATTTGTGTTTGAAACTTTGCACAATCATCCAGAGTTTTTGCATGTACAAATTGTGGTGGGGAATAATCAGCATCACAAAAAAATGATGTTATTTAAGGGGCAATTTTGAATCTTAAAGGCAGCAACTCCTCACCCTAAAGTATATTTTAAGTGTGGATGTATCAAAATTATGAGTTGATATTTGCTCCATGATTAACATCAAAGTTTGAAAATTCAAAACATGCAGATGAGCTCACGTTCCACACAATGCACAGAGAGTTGAATTACACATTAGGCTATAGCCTTGTGTGCTTACCAGAACATGGCCTTAAGCAATAAAATAGGTTTGTGTGTGAATTAAGTGGAACTTTGTTAACAGTTATGGTAGGAGCTACAAGTTGTATTATTGGGAGAACTGGAACTGTCTGGAATGAAGAGAATTACAGTACCCTTTTAATTGACCATCTTGGGTTGAAAGGAATTGCTCTTAATATAAACAAAAAATAAAACTTAACTGATCTCATTTACTTCATAAACTTGTTAGGAATCTAAATTGTGAAGATTTTGTTTGATTTGATCAAAGTATGTTGAAGGAAATTTGAATGAAATTGCTGTCTCTTTGTCGTAAGAACTGTTTCTGCTGAGTTTAAAATTGATTTGATGTTTTGATTCAAGGGTGCAAGCCAGGGCAATTTCAAGAAAATGACAACTGAAGTCTCTTGGCATTGAATTGTATTGTTACACTTGTCTAAACAAAACGAATTGGTGTATCAGTGCAACAGGGACAAATGGTAGCAGTACTTATTGCCAACATCATGTTATCTGGCTTTAAACTGAATGAAATAACAAAATGGTCACTCTCCTTCTATGAATTAACTAAACAAGCACCCAGCTGCATGGCCAAACAAACCACTTTAATATGCATTGTTTGCAGTCGTCTGTTTTTTCAACTATGCACTGACAATAAATTTGTGATTATACAATAAGCCACCAGGCTATATGTCATATGAGACAAATTACATGTGCATGATACCTTACAAACAAATATATTCCTGAACCCAGTACCTGGCCATTCCGAAGTCGAAGTTTGCACCAATGGTACTCCTGTTCCATCTTGTGTCTTTATCAAACAAGTACTAAAGCCCATCTAGTAAACTATACATTTTTTTGCATTGTACAGACCATACAGTATCTGGTCTCTGTTGTTTTTGCCCAATGAAAAATTGCCACCAGCAAGGATCATTGATATAACAAGTCAAAGTGCCCTAGAATTGTAATCAAGACAATGGCATTTTCAGCCTTTTCATCAGCAAGAAATGGGGAAAAAATGATTAGCTAAAGTGAAGGAAAAGAAAGGGATGGGGGGCTTGATTGGTTACTGCACCCCATTGTCCTTTGTGGGCTTCAAGGTCAGAAGTCATTTTGTTCATTTAAGAACAGCACTTCTACCCAGATCTTGATGAAAGTTACAGCTTATGGTATTCTCTGCATTTGTGTTCCAACACATCTCAAAGTAGTCTTGTGTATTACAATTGCAAACCAGCTCATAACATTCACTTTTGGTGGCAATTAACTTGACGTTGTTCAGCTTTCATCACGTTCATGCATTCTTCATCCTCCCTCTAAATTAAAATGCTCTGTAACATCAATAAACTACCCAGTTGCTTGTGGCCTATCTACTAAATATCCTCTGAGACCAGAACAAGGCCTCTGTTTGTACTGTATGACACACTAATGTATTTGCACAGCCTTCTGTCAAGTCATGCGTAGGATATTGTGTTGAGAGCATTGCTAACATGTCCCAGCTTCTGAAGATGTTCCCATTTGTATTTGTAACTCACAGCATCTTTATTCCCAGTGTGAGAAGTCATGTGATGCTTTCTTAGATGAAAAGGTATATGTGTGGTAAAATACTGTCACCATAAAAACTAAGTAGCATTTGGAAACGGTTAGTACTTGTATACAAATTACGAGAGGCATGAAACTTAAGGAAATGTGGAAAGCAAATTATTGCTTTATTGACATTTTTATGTTTGCTTTTAAACTGTCGAGAAAACAGAAGATTCCCCCAGGAGCAAAAAGTCTGGCAAGGCATTTTTGTCATTTAAAGTTCAGTTATTTTATCTTTTAAAGGAAGCATTTCTTAGCCTAGACTACCATAGTTCCATATTTAATTACACCTGAAGCAATGGATTAACTGGATAAAGTCCTGACAAAATGATTTTTAATTGAGCAGAAGAGTGTAGTAACTCCTTGCCACCTCCCATCTCAGACCTTTCATCACAAAAAAAAAAAAGTAAAGCTTTGAATAATACTCTGAAAAATGAGGAATGTAGGCCTACATGTTAGTAGCATGATAGGTTGTATTAAAGGTACTAGGCAATTTTGTTTTGCAAAGATCATTTGTGACTTTGTTAGCACCTCTGAAGTGTCTCCTTTATAAAAAAAAATAATAGATGGAATCTGATGTTGTAGTGACCTTTCACTTGTACCTTTTTCTACTACCAAAATTCCAAAATTTCTAGTTACAGCCACTGTGGAAACTTGTAAGCAAATACTGATCAAGACACTGTAAAGACAAACTTATACAGCATTTTCAGTATCTAGAGTTGCCCCCCCCCCCCACACACACACACTCCATATAGTCATTTATATGTACTGTATGAGAAAGATAAGAACTCCATAATGTTACAGAAATGATTACCTTCAGCCTTCAGCAACTAGTTTATGTAAACCATCCATTAATTTTCCACTCACACCAAGAGGCTCATAGCAGTTTATAGCCTTCCTTGTCAGCATCATCATGGTAATATTTGTACAAGATAGTAACTTTCTTGCAAGTGTAAACCACCTTTAGCCATTATAATGACTGGAGTCTACATGTAGTGTTGCTTATATGTTATGCTCCATAAATTTTAACAGCAGTAGTGTTTGAAAGTCAAAGTCAGGCACTGCATGGTTCATGTTTTTAATAATCTAATATTTGAAGTGTTTGTATTCCTTGGGTTTAACTGGGTCAATTTACAATACTTAGTGCTAAGCTGTCTTACCTTGTAAATAGAACATTAAATCTCACACTTGGATTTGTAGTTTGCCTTGAAATGTGACAATAAAATATAACACGAATTTAACCATTGCCCATTTCATTCGAGTATTGTTTACAGTTGAGCTGCTATTCTTTATCAAAAGGTTTTTTTTCTCCATTATTTATTGCTTTATGAATATCTCAGTATTCCTTGATAGAGTCTTGGCAGTCTTCAGTAATGAGCTTGAGGTAAACTTCATAATTTGCTATTAGGGTATAGTGTATGGGACTTACAGTTTATAGCTTACTAAAAAATTGTGCAGGTAATATTTGGATGAGCAACCAAGTGTGGACTCAGTAAATCTTTGCCCCTTATTACCTCATATTTACACATATAATCCCCACTTACCAGGGCAATAAGACATGGTAAACTAATGGCACAGCCACAGTGATAGAGGGTGCCTCTGTGGACTCAGGACTGAGTAGTTCTGCTCAACCTGATGCTGCCCCTGGCCCATATGAGAATGGCATTAAAGTTTGATTCCTTAATTTTAGTTTTACCTTCACTCCCCCTTTCCACTCAAATTTTGTCACTGCAACCATGGCCCACCAGTATAGATCTATAAAAGTAGTCCTACATTACTAAGTACTGCCCTCCTCCTCAACATATGTACAAACTTTGTTGGAGTATGATGTCTGTTGTTTCAGGAATACATAAGGGCCCCCATATCACATGTTGAAAGTTCTGTGTACTTTCTTAGGCACTGGGAACATAATCATAAGAAGGAAGGGGAGGGGATTGGGAGACTACAGCTCTCTCCCCCATTTGAGCAGAAAATAAGCTATTACTCCCCCATGTGGACAGAAAATAAGCTATTTTAAGGCAAATAGATGACATTTTTCAGGCAAACCTGCTTAAAATTTAGGGCATAAGTGCTCACGCCCTCCTCCCCCACAATTGAAAGTGGTCCCATACACTTATGACTGATGGGGAGGGGAAATAGAGGTTCGTATGAGTGTACTTGGTTGTCATTGAGGGACATGTAGGCATGTTTTAGTAGGACTTCTCTTTAAACTATCAAATCAGGCTTTGACTTCTTCACCTTCCCTCATAGTACTCATACATTTGGAACTTTAGAGGGGAAGCCCCTATCCTTAGACAAAAAACAAGGTGGTTTCATTTCCTTTTTTTCAAAGTAAGACTATATAAAGTTGTGTGGGTTGATCCATTCAGGAATAGTATGTATCGCTCCATGGTAGCTGGATTTCCATAAAATATCCTGCTTTTTTATGTTAGTGCTGTGTTAGACAACATCATAACTTTTGCTTTCACATTGTGGTACATACTGTTAATACAGATATGTGTGTTGCTTCAGACTCACCTTCATGAGTATTCATGGTTTATATCCATTCATAAAAATGCTCCAGTGACTGTATACAAAGAAGAAAGAAGAAAATTCTCTGAAAGTATATATGTAGTTCAGGTGGGTAACATACAGTACATGTAGATTAGGGAGTTTTGGGGAGACAGCAGTTGATCCATATTGGTAACAGGTATGTTAGTGTCAGGGTTGGAGATTCCAAAGCTGGGCTCTGCTCAAGGTTAATTTTGTTGACTTGTCTCAGAACTAATGCCATTATCTTATTATACCAAGGCCAGCTGGCCAGCTTTGATAGCTTATAATGTCCCAAAGATCATCTGGAAACAGTTTTTCTCCATGAATCAATTTTACTTTGCAGATGTTGCAGAGTATCTTACCATGTCAGTTGGACATCTTGTAATTAAAAAAGAGAGATTATTACATAGACTGAAATGGTTAGGCTTAGGTGTGTTGTATTTGTACCATTTGCTGGCCTCAGCCATTAGGGTGTGGCCTCCACCTCAGAGGTGTGGTCTTGATTATAGAACTGTTTTAGTCACTGAGCTATATATAACTAACTGGGGGATGGATGCACATCAATGAGGAATATGCCTTGAATATGAACCAGACTTGAGGGTTAAGCTTACTCAAGTCAATTCTGCTGTCTTAGAAAGTGTTCACACGACAATAGGCTATATGTAATATGTGCACAAATATTGGATCGCCTAACGTTGGTCCTCGAACAGGGCTCTGTGCTGCTCACCTACAGTTCTACAGTTAACAATTAGTACAGGTCCTCTTCACAAAATTTGAAAGTGGCCTGAACAAGTCCCTTCACAATACAGTTGTTACTGTAGTGAACTGACTTAAAGCCATACACTCGTCACCCCAAAGTGTATTTTTAGTGTAGTGGTATCAAAATTCTCAGTTGCTTATTGACAGCAAAGTTTGAAAATTCAAAAGATGCACAGTAGCTTACAATCCCCACAACCCAGAGAGAGTGCTTGGATTACACATTATAGCCTCTAATGCTCACCAGGACATGACCTTGAAATAATAAAATAGGTTTGTGTCTGCACAAGGAAGAATTTTATACAGTTATGGAAGGAGCTACAAGTTGCATAGTTGGGAGAATTGTAACTGTCTGGGATGACGAGAATTGCCCTCTAAGTATTGCTAACCTACATCACATGACCCTGTAAGAAGGCTTCAAAACTTTGTGGAAAGATTCTTCCTACTGAAACATATTGTTCAGTGGATTTTACTAATATACAGTAGTATACTTGACTGGCTGATTATTTAACGTCTGTATTGTATTATCAATTTATGAACCTCTCCTTTATTCATGAAACAAATAGAGTCAATATTCCCAAATGATGTGTCCAAGTTTCTCCATATTTGCTATTGGTATTTTGGTGACTATATTCAAGTCGCTGACATATACTTACCCCTTGCTACATCTAATTTGCATTATTCTCGCGCCTCGCGCACAACTCGGAGAAGTTCTGACACCGCGCCTCTATGTCCGCCATCTTGGCCGACGGATCGTCCTCATTCTCCTTGCTTGCACTTCGGAGGTTTCCGAGCCTATACAATTTAGCCAGTTTCTAGTCTCTTTGACGGGATTTCACGCTAAGTGTTCTTTCATATATTACTTATTATATCGTACTCCCCTTAAGCCCCTTCCTGCTCCTCGTGAGGTTGGATTCGTAGGTCTTTTGGGGGACGTTTTTCTCCACTCCGTGGAGCTTCGTATTTGTAGCTTAGGCCTCTAGCCCATCGTATCACCGTTGTTCCCTGTAGCCTTGTGCCTCGGCACGCGCTAATGGTTTTTCCCCCTATTGTTATCCTGTAAGATGTTCAAATTCCTGGAGTGCTGTTTACTGTTCTTGTATTTTTACCTAGCTGTAAGTTTTTCCTTTCCTTAGCGTTAAAGTTACAGCGTGTGTATTGCTCTTACAGCTGCTGGCTATTACCTTGATTTTTCATTATTACTTACCTAGCTGTAGTTTTCACCACAGCTTGTCCTCAGTAATTATTATAGTGTTGCCACTTTATTCATCGTATTTTCTCGTTTATCATTAGTGTGCTTCTTCTTGGCCTTGCTTTTATTTTTCCATAACCTCCATGGAGAGTGCCCAGTGCACCCTCTGCTCCCAGTTTTGTCCGGTTCGTCCTGGAGTCCCCACTCTGTCTGTCCGGCCTGCAGAGCTTGCACGCGGCGTGACCCGTGCGAGCGATGCGTGGGCTTCTCGGCGAACCAGTGGCGGGAGATCAGCTCCTGGCTGCAGGCACACCGGGACAATCTACAGTTGCGACTAGATGCAATCCCGGACCCCCTTTCCCCGGGCCCCTCTGGTGGTCCCTCCTCTTCCTCCGGAAAGGGCAAAGGCCCCGGCCAAAAGGTCGGAGACTGGGAGCAGGTCCAAGGCCACGAAGAAGAGTGGAGTAGGTTCCAAGGTGAAGGGTGGATGGTCCGGTGCCGGAGTCCCTGACTCTGCAGCCATGACCAGTCCAGGGGTCATACCATCCATGAGCCCGGAAGGCAGTGCCCCCACCAGGTGTGTAGACCGGCACGTTTCGGTAACTACGGACCCACCGAACCCCAGAGCCTCGGCTCCAGAGCTTGGATCCTCGGCTCCTCGGAGCCAGGATCTGGGCTCGGAGTTCAACCCTTCAGCTCCTGCGGACCTCGCAGGTTCTCCGGCCTCATCTTGAGGCCAGGTTCTGCAGAGGTCCCAGGGAGCCACGGGTTCCCCTGACGCTCCCAGGGGGGTGCCATGGGGTAGCCAGACGTGGGTTTCCAGAGCCACGGCTCCAGGATCCGGCCTTCTGGGGCCCCTAGTCGCCAACGAGGTAGCCAAGCAAATGGCACACCTCCGACCAAAAACGACCCCCAAGCAAGCCTTGACACCTGTAGAGGGTTCTCCTCGAGCCGAGGAGCTCCTCGGGCCGACTCCCCAGCTCTCCAGCCTCCTGTCGCCCCTCTCCCCGACTCACTGGAGCTCATGGCCTCAGACGAGTTCAAGGGGGAGGAGGATGAGATGGAGTCTGAGGATGCGGAGGGGTTGGCGCCGGCCCCTGCACCCCTTGAGGGAGAGTCCCCTCGGGGACCGACTTGCCTCAGAGCCTGATTGCCTCAGTTATGGAGGTCCTCACCTCCAAGCTAGGTTTTCAGAGGCCTGTTAGACCTTTGCCGGAATCCTCTGGGTCCCAGCTTAGTGCTACTAACGAGGCTGTGCAGTGGGGCCCGCCAGAGTTCCCTGTAGACACCCAGTGCAAACTGCATCTGGAGTCTCTGGTGGCCAAGCAATCCTGGTGGGCCTTTCCTGCCCAACAGGAAAAACTAGTCAGGGTCGCAGAGTAGGACTGGGGTTCCCTCTTCTTCCCTCCCTCCGTGTCCGAGGAAACGCGGAACAAGGTGAGGGTGGCGGAGGGTCTCACCTCCGGCATGTTCCGGGAGCCTCTCTGCCGGAAGATCGAAGACGACTGGTACCAGGCCAATTTCGCGGCTAGGACTGGTCTTAAGTTCTCCTCGGTCTTCCTTTTGGTGGCGGAGGCTCTCCGGAGGGTTCACCTTCAGATACCAGGGGATGACGTTCAATTTTCCCACGCTGACGTCGCCAACTGGTTTATCTGCTAGGTCCCCTATTGCGTCTGGTCTACGACCAGTTCGCAAGGGTAGCCCTGAAGGCTGTGAAGGTTCGTCGGGCGAACATCCTCGACACCTTCCCGTGGCCTTCCGCCGAGGCAAGAAGCCGCCTAGAACAGCCGCCGGTCACCAGTCCCGACCTCTTCGCCAGCCAGTTTCTGGACAAATTTGTGCAGGAGGTCAAGAGGCACGAAGAGACGGCTTCTTCCTTCTTCAAACCTCCGACTAGGCCGGCACCGAACCCACCCCCCCATCCCCCCGTGGTGCTTCCAAAGCGAAGCCTAAGACCACCAAGAAGACGAAGCCTAAAAAGGCTACCAAAGGGTCTTCTTGGCGCGGGGGCCCGTCCTGGAAGGGCAGCCCTTCAGGTCATGCCAGGGGTGGGCGAGGTGGTCAAGCTGCCGGGTTCAGAGGTAGGGGAACGTCGTCGACGGCAAGGCCGGCTTATGACCCGAACGCCCGACTCAGTTCCCTCCTCAGCAGCCCTAGGAGTGCCCACCCTACCGTGGTCCCAGCGGTAGAGGGGAGGTTGAGGCTCTTTGCCAACATCTGGGAGTTGTTCTGACCGGATCGGTGGGTGGTCAGCGTAGTGGCCAAAGGCTACCACCTGGAGCTCACATGCCCACCCCCCACGGGGGGCAGGGGAAGAGTAACCTGACACCAACTGACCCGGCCCTGCGGTGGGTCTTGGAAGAGGAGATGCAAACCCTTCGCAGGACCACCAGAGAGGAGGGGCCCCTCTTCCGGTCGTCCTTCTTCCTCGCCCCAAAAAAAAACGGCTCCTGGAGGCCGATCCTCAACTTGAGGCCTCTGAACTCCGCCTACATCCGACCCCGGAGGTTCTGTATGGAAACCCTCACGGTCATCCTGCCGGCCCTCTGGGTCGGCATGTGCTCGGCAAGTTTGGACCTCAAAGATGCGTACCTTCACGTCCCTATCGCCCTGGTGTCATAAAAGTTCCTCGCCTATGAGTATCGGGGAGAGACGTTGAAGTTCATGTCTCTCCCCTTCGGGCTCTCCACTCCCCCCCTGGGTGTTCTCCCGGGTAGTAGGAGCAGTCGTCGCCGAACTTCGGAGATGCGGCGTACTCCTCTTTGCGTACCTGGATGATTGGATCGTCCTGGGGGATACGGAGCAGCAGGCGAGGACCAATATCGAGGCAGTGGTCAGCCTCCTCGAACAATAGTTTCCTAAAATATTTCTGACATTTTTCATGTTTGATGTGAGTACATCAAAAGGGTAGAAATGCTTTATTGCTTTTTTTGAAAGTTTTATGAGTATGTGACCTGAGTAGTAGAGTGATAAAAAGAGTGGTTAGGGTGAATTTAATGGATTATAAACAGGGAGAATTCACTATCTCATCATATCATGAATCATTCTATTATAACGAGCAACATTGATATAAGTCCTATTTGAAACAGATCTGTCTGGCGTGGGTACTGTATCATGGGAAATTTTCACGGGCGGCTTAATTTTCACGCTTTGCACGTCGAAGTACTTACTGTATGGCGAATTTAAGACCCGTCAAATACCTCTGTTACTCTGTACAAGACTATGTTGGTTGATCCTTCTTACAGGTGGAATAGCGAATTCTTCACTCTGCAAGATATGTGTTCAAGGTACAGAAAATTTGTGAAAAATTAGCCTTGTGGAAATTTTCTACTATATAGTATTTTACCTGTAAGTGAATATTATCTACATTGACCTTCAATCCCATATTACCTTCAATTTACACATGATAAAATCATTTTATCACATCCTGAGGTTTGCATAGATAGGTGTGCTATGAATAGTTCAGCACACATTGGTGCGTATCTGTTTATGACGCTTGGCTTGTAAACTGGATATATATCTCAAGGTAGGAATGATGGCTATTTTTTATACTTGGTATACAGATTAATCATATTAAGAAGAACCCTTTTGATTTGGGGTTGAGGTCAGAGGTGATGTCAGGTCCACTTTGGTCAGAACCAAAAACCTTGTAAACAAAATATCTGGAGGTAGGATGGGTGAGTCTATCTCGCTCCTCATCACCTATTTTCATATGTAATTCCCAGCTTGCAGAAAAATGGAAATTAAAGTTCATATTTTAGTTGCATTTGTTATGAACCCTAAAATGGTTTGTATAGGTTTTTGTTTGGTGAATAGTTCAGTAACATTTTTATTTTAAAAATTAGCTTCCAATTGGATTGCCAATTCTAAAAATACTGTTTGTCTTGTGGCATTCTGTTGTTCTGCAAAGACTCTTGGATTTTCCCTTACAAAGCAGATCTGAAGAAAGAAGTGCTAGAATGACGTCTGTTTTGCATGTGACGCACAAGTGGTTTGTGTAGAGGTCAAAACTTTCATGTCATTGTGAAAACCAGGGTAGTAAGGTTTAATATTTCAGTTCACATTAACAAAAGGTTATACCAATCTTAAAAGGCTTTTGAGATTGTTGGTTCCTCTTAAGGTTACCAGTGTTTTCAATTGTTGCATTCATTTGTAGTGATTGGAATTTCGATAGAAAGATTTAAAGGTCAAAGGATTATGTGGTACAGTAGTAGGAAGTTAGAGCAACAGTTAATACCCACCTCCCAAAGTGTCTGAATATTATTGTGAACAGTTGTCTGAGCTCTCTGCATTAATAGTATAAAAGGAAACTAAAAAAAAAGAGAAACATTGACTATAGTAACTTAGATCTTATCAAAAGTTTTAAAAGATGCTTGTTGTTGTTTAATTTCTAAACAATACAGTACTCTCATACTTATTAAGGGCATGTGTATAAAGTGGTAAAACCACAATTGTATCAAAACTGTTGGCATGATTTATTTGAAAAATTCCTAGATTCTTGATGATTTGTTCGACCCCGTTAATTCCTTTCCATAGAAATAAGTTGTGGATCAGCCATTGCAACAGTATTTGTTAGAAACAAGCAAAGAAATCCATTGCCCAAACCTTCATGTCCACACATTATTTTTCAGAGGGCGAAGAAGGATGTTACCAAAATTTTGCCCTATGATACCTTCAAGAAGAGAACTGCATGGCCAAGTGGTTAGAGCATCCGACTTGCAGCCGGAAGGTCTAGGGTTCAAATCCTGGCTGCGTCGTACCGAAGACTTTACAAAAGTAAACCCCTCTGCTATTGTGCTTGGTGCTCAGCATATAAGCAATGGAGTAGGGAAAACAAGCCAGTGAGCCACAACTGGAAAAAGGCCGTGGCCGGCCCGACTTAAACCAGTTGGTTAGAAACTGGGCCGTAAAACCTCATCTAACTCTTACTCTAGAAGAGAACCAGGGGAATCACTTCACTAGGGAATGTTCTCTCTAGGACAGCGATCTTCCTGAATTGATTTCCTATTCTCCCCCCCCCCCCTACCACCACCAATTGGTTACTCTAGCTGCCATAGCTTAAAGCCTGTCTCTAGCATAATAAGGAAATAGAAGTAGATCCCCGGAGACAAAGGAAACATATACCGGTTGGTGACATCAGCCATTAGAGAGGCTGAGGCTGTGGTATAGGAAATTTGGACTTGTTTGCCTAGAATTGCTAGAAATGATACTTGTACACTTGTTGAATGTCCTTGTAGTCTCTACATTGAATAAGAATAGTAAATGACATTAATGTATATCATATGTTTATATTACTATCAATAAAAGTTAGAATACCAGTATCCAGATCAATATCAATTTTAATACCAGTATAAATGTCAATTGTAAATTTTATCACAGTAGGCAGTTTTAGCAGGCCACCAATCTTTTGTGTACCTTTATAAGTACATACAGCCGTGCCATGTAAGTTCTGAGCACTCAGTCAAAAAAAGGGCAAATCTTGCCTGCAATTATTAAACCTAGTTTATAGGTTCCTTGAAGAGCCCACGTGGGTTCCAAACCCTGATTATTACACTTCAACTTGCAAGAGACCTATTAAAAATAATAACAACAACAACAACAACAACAACAGTTGTAGTCGTCATCATCATAATAGTGATAATAATAAAAGTATAGCACCAGTATCCATCAGATGATGCTCAAGGCTCTTCCACAGTCACAACCAGAGTTATATGTCCAAGGTGGGTTTTTAATTTTTTCTTGAAAGTACTGAGAGAAGTTGCAGAACAAACAGATAAAGGGAAGTTGTTCCAGATTTTGAAAGCAGCAAAAATGAAAAACCTACTTCCCCACTTATTACTACAAACATGCTCCTGAAGAAATCTGTGAGTTGAAGATCTGAGACCTTGACAACTGGGTGAATACAGAGTCAACAGTTGGTGCAGATTGGCTGGTCTTGAATAAGCTAAAATCCTATGTATAAATAGTGACAGTTTGAAAAAAATTCATCTCTTAACAGGAAGCCAATGCAACTCACTTAAAATGAGAGAGATATGAGAACATGAAGCAGTTCTAGACACTAATCTTGCTGCAGTGTATTGCAGCTCATTGGCGCGTCAAATTTTCTTGGAGGATGTAGGGGCGTACAGACCCACGGTTGAGAAACCTTAACCTGCATAACTGTAGACACCAAACTTTTTGAGAGTAAAGTGGATTTGAATAGGATTGTGACACAGGTCATGCAGAAGAAATGCAATCTATATAAACTATATTTGTTGTTAAATATATAATAGCAGCAGAGTAGCTCAATACATGCCAGGAAACCCTTGGGGTTTCCTTAATCTCCCTCTCTGCTAGCAATTAATTTCACTCCTAACTACAATATTTATTGTATGTTATCAAATTCTATCAGATACTTATTGAGGGTAGGTGAGGATTACATGTAAATTGGAGGCAACTTCTATGACACATAGATTCTCAAACCAGGAAGTGGATTTTGAGGAGTCTATTAATAAATAAGCTCTTCTCATGCCAACAGAATTTATTTGCTACTGATGTGTGGGACTGATTGCAATCAATACCTTTTCACTGAACTGAAGTTCATATAGCAAATCAATCTTATCATTCTGAATACCATGATGTCTTGAAGTTGTCTCCCTTGGAACACTTAAAAAACTACTTGGCAACAATTTCACTTTAAGAAGTGTAGACGTTTACAGGCTTTTTGTATAAATTTGCTTGAAAGCCATTAGTAACACAAGATGGACATTTTGCACCATTTCCTTTGAAAGTCTTCACAGGCTTGCTAAAGATTAATTGCTAGGAAGACATTAAAACCTGTAATCTATTAAAGTTTTCACTTTCACAAGTTTGTAGGTACAATTACCAGGTGTTGATATTGTACTTATGGTGAGATTGATAAAAGATTCTTTGTTCATTGTTTGCAATTGCTGCTAACAATTGAATCAATATGTAACATTGACAATGACATATAAGTTTCCATAATAATTGCAATTATGCATTTTTATGATAACATCCAGCTTGTTTCTTTTTTTTTTTTTGTAGTTCATATGTTTTTTAAGGGATTATTCAGTTCTGTAACTTTATTGTGCATTCTTGAAGAAATGTGACCTTCCCCTCTTTTGGAATTTTTACTGTACCATATTTTTCGTCATGCATTCAATATATATGTCTTTTCATCCTTTTACTAAAAATGATGTAACAAAGACCTGCAAAAAGCATTGCATAGTGCCCTTGAATCTTTTTTAGGACCAGAGTTCAAGGAATGGTTGGATCAAAAATTTGCTTTTTGACATTTAAAAGAGGGTCTGAATCTAAGCTGTCCAAAGCATTGGTTGTCAAGATATACTGTAAGCAGATGACGTTACTATACTTGTAACCTAAAGTGAACTTGGAGCAAGCAAAAGTGATGTTATTTCCTCACATTAACGTGCAATGCCCTGTTTTCTTGTTTTTCAGTCTAGTGTTACCTGAATTTTCCATGGAAGAATTTTATTTGAAAACATGAGTATCTAGAAAGGTGGGGGCCGGGGGTGGGGGGGAGAGTTGTCCTTTACCACTGTGAGATCAAGACTTACAAGACCTTATTATGGGTAGTAGTGAGGGTTACAAATATAGATGGGAGGTATAGAGTATAGGAGCTCGTACATTCCCAAACCGGGGAGTTTGGGGAATTATAGATTAGGAAATTGTATTGAGGATTGAAAGAAAAACTAAGCTATATTGACTAAAATTGTGAGGTTTTGATGTTATGTATGTATTCTTCAAGTTCTTTCAGCTTGAAATTGGAAGAACTTTACCTGCTGAGGTCTTGAGAATTAGAGATTAGAACTGAAGGTAGATTTGCAAAGAGGATTAGATTATAGCCTCTCCAATATACTAACCCTTCTTTAAAGTTTGAAAAGATACTAACCCTTCTTGAAAGTTTGAAAAAGATTCTCTGAAAATTGTTGATGAAATTTTCTGTTTGCACATTTCTTTTTCCAAATACTAAGAAATTTCATGCAAATTTAAGGTAAGCTAAATATATTATATTGCTTCCTGCAAAAACCCTCACAGACTTTTGGTGGGGCCTTTTTGTCTGGGAATTAGGAAAAGAAAGTGTATGGTTTACATAATAAATTTGGGAATAATCGATTAGTCCAGTCCTTAACATTTCCACTCAGTGTTTATATTTAATCTACTACGCCCCTTATGCATTATATATGTATATTTCATGCATAGTGTGAGATGAGCTGTAATACAGCATATCATTTCATTTATAAATTATTTTAATATATAAATTATTTATAGAAAATTGTTTAATTACATATCTCAAATTTTTGGAAGAATGTTGCCATTCTCAAATTACCATAAATGAGTGTTGACAGGATAAGGTATCATTGTGAACTTGGCATGAACCACTTCAGATGGAGTTGTATTAAACCAGCCAAATGTATGTTCTGTGTATATGTATATGTATGCATACCAATCATTCGTTTTTTGTTTTTTCCTTTTTGCAGTGTGTAGTTTTGTAGTTCATAGACGCTGCCATGAGTTTGTTACTTTCCAGTGCCCTGGAGCAGATCAAGGTGCTGATTCTGATGTAAGTACTGTACTTTCGTTTCCATCTCATTTTCATCATTAATCTTGAAAGTTTCCTGGATCTCATTGTTAAGATGAGGCTGTCAAGACCTGTGCATATAGGCTATCCACTAGATTTACTAGTCATCATCAGGTAAATGCAGTGTCGCAAGCTGAATTAATGAATCTTAATACCCTAACTTTCCTCTCTTTTATAACCAGCTGTCCCCTCAACCTGAATTCATTAGATATTACAGTTTAATTGTGTTGATGAATGTAGTAGGTTGGGAATGGGTAACTTGCTTATCTTTGTGTGGCAATGCACTCTTGACTCCCAGTACAGCACTGAACACTGCTCTTGGGGTCCAGTTGCCAGTATTCAATGCAACAATGTACCAGGTCCAGCACTGTGACTTCTACACTAGGATGGGCTAGGAGGGTCAGTGAGGGGCTGAACCTCAAGCATGGTGTACAATATGCTGTGTAAATATTGGTTATACAATGTTGACCCTAGTTCACTTCTGAGCTCTCACTATACTCAGCCTGCAGTACATGTTTGAATTTTTAGAATTATCTGGTGCTATCTGAATTAAGTATCTAAGATTGGGGGCTGAACCATTCACCTCCAAAATTTTGGCATCTTGTAAGGTAATTTCAAACATTGTAAGACTATTACAAAAACCTGAAAATTAGTGGGGATGGATGTGGCCCAGAGCTGCCCCCTCCCCAGTACTGAACAGCCCTGTGATCTACTGGACTTAGTGTTCTTGGGGCCCTCTATTACTAAAGGTTGGAGTGCAAGCATTGCTGGAAATATGCAGCAATTCCTCAATCACCTTGATGTTAGTATTAACTACCTTTTACAGGATCAAGTTAATAAACTTAAATAAAAAATTTCAAGTGACTGATCTGGCTTCGAAAGAGATGCTTTCAGAGAGAACACACTGATTTATTGGGACAAATTGGTATTTTGAAGTTAGCGTAGTGTGAATTCATGCATTATCTGCTAAAGATTTTGAATAGTACTGCCTGCTGCCCCACTTGACATCCAGTCGAAGGCTTTATTTTGTCACCCAGTAGACGGACATTTTTTGCAGATTATGTTGAATGCTGTATTTCTGCAGATTATGTTGAAACCCATCATTGGAGATCTGAAGGCAATATTTCTGCATATTCGGTACACTGTGGTATTCGGTATTTTGTGGTTCTCGTCTTTCTCTTACTGATTGTTCCATCATCCTCTTACTTGTTGTCTCTTGTTCATTCCTTTCTTCCTACTTGATAATAATAGTTTCTTCTACATGCCAAAGAAAGTTTACGAAACGTTTGGTTATTTTCTTCATTTTTCTTTTTTCTTCGTCTTTTCCTTGGTCACTTTTGTGGTGCCATCATCTTGTTTCTCCCTATTTGCCTCCCTCTCATTTATTTGATTTGCAAATTTTTGACAGTTGACAGTCTGTCAGGTCTCAAGCTGTAAATCAATAAAGTTACCAGTTTCCTCACATTATTTTGTACCATTAAAGGAGGAGGTTGAGGTGTTAAGCACACACAAGAATCAGTATCACTTCATCCCATCAGTACTTTTAAATTCATCGAGCAAATTAGTTGTTTGCTAAAAGCAGGGTTGTTACTATGGTCAGTGCAGTACGTGAGTGAAGAGAGAAAAGTGAAGAATATGTTTGTATCATTGAGGCCTAGTTCCTTAGAGTTCCGTAATTTATTTTCAAACTCTAGCCCAACAGCTAGAAAACTCAAAGCAAGCTGACTTTTGGTATTGTCATTGAGTCACCTTTGACCTGTTGGACAATCGTACAAAATATTGGTAGAATATTTTTTTAAAGTTTTTTTGCACATGGGACTCTGGGTAGTATCTCCATAATGATGGAAAATTAATCTACTTACTTTCCTTCCCTCCTATATTAAGTACCCTCACCATCTGTACCCTCACCATCTGTACCATCAGAAGTTGACAGAAACAGTAGAAGAGGGAGCCCTCATTTTGAGGTTACCCTGTCTAGTCCCATACTGGTAAGTCTAGAAGATCAAGGGTACTGTAAACATCAAGGTTTGCACATTTCCAAACCAGAGACTTACTGGTAGTATGATGGCATGACCTAACAAGGCCACTCTAAGAAATTTTTCACTTTTTGCAAAACAGAAAAAAAGAACGTGAA